>JAAEAF010004424.1:0-81976 GCA_011037195.1 Triatoma infestans | reverse complement strand
ATTACTTGTCCTTACGAACTAATCACCTAAATTGAATTTATAAGTACACGTGTCAGTATTGCGTATTTTTCTTTCTACAGGTATCAGTCAGTGTCTACCAATATTTAACAATACGGTCTTTAAACATTCTTACACAAAATCTGTAACAAACAATTCCACTTCTTTTTTATCGCCAGATTTCCAATTTTAGGCCTATCATAACATCCATAGTCGCAGTTACTTGAATAAAGATTTAGAAAAGTTTGATTTTCTCCATTTGAATTCACTTTTTGTATCAGTTAAGCTAGTGCTAAATTGTTTGTACAGTGATGGTGAACTACAATTAGCCTGCGGATATGCTAATCGTAAGTAGTTGCACAAATCAACTACCTTTGCCAGCACTATGTGTATTGTGTGAGTGTTGGTAGTAACAGTGTGCGTTCTTCATATTTTAAGGCTGGGAACGTGCTTGGACGTCAAGATTCTGCAGAATTTTACCCCCTCTTCAGGAAACTAAAGATCATTATTTGACTTTCAAGGAAAGGAAAATCTTTGTTACATATGCAGATGCGGAATGGGAAAGTTGTGTAGTTGGTAGAAACACTGTAGTGGATTTTTATTTATAATGTTTGGCAAGCCATTCATAACGTGGGAATCCAAGAAACAAAAACTATCGCATCGAAGCAGGATATTTGGTATATCGGAAGCTGCAAACAAGGCTATTCCACTTAGAAAGCTGCTAAGTGAATTAGAGATGGACAGTCAACAGCCAACAAACATATTCAACGATGACCAAGCAGTTCGTCAAAAGTCAGATATACATCCCGCACAAAATATATTGAAATCCAACAGCACTTCATTAGACAAGCAGAAGAAGATAGTCATGTCAAAGCTGAGCATCAATCAACTGAAGAAATGTTGCTGATCTTTCTTACTTCTCTGCTAAGGTAGAACAAGAATGGTGTTATTCCCAAATTTGACTGCAACTAATAAAAGGTCATAATGAGAGCGAGCCCTACACTTTTAGTGGGGACATTTTAGAATAGTTACAAGCTTAAAAGATTTAATTTTAGGTTTTATTATTTTTTCCCTCAACAGCAATAGTGTAAGGAGTAGAGATGGAGAATAGCCGTGCTGTGAGCGATGATTTAACGTTATATCTTTAGCTGGTTAGACCTCTTGCTTGCCTTTAATCATTCTTTAGACGTACTTTGTCAGCTAGCTGGTTTACAACTTGGAAGCTGGTTTACAACTCCTTATTATATGTTTGATAAGGGTTTCGAAGCAGTAAACAGAAAAACATTCATATTGCAGACTACTCTGTTACTGCAATTTATGCAGTTGAAAATGGTAAATTTCTTTCAAAATTAATTCTCATTTGATGTTTAGTTATCTGCAATGATATATCTACGGAGCAATTAAATCTTATTAGAACCATCTTTTAAGGGGAGGGAAGCGTAACCTTAACCTTCCTCCATAACTCCCTTAAATTAACTTTTCCGGGAAAAAGTGTTGGCCTCTGAAAGTATGGTTACTACATCAAATTTAATGATGTTTTTGTCAAGAATTGCAGAAAAGTGTAAAAAGCACACAACATTTTTTCAAACTGGGAATTTTGGAAACATATTTAATTCTAATAATAATATGATTTAAATGAAGAAGCTTATAATAAAAGAAAATAGTTCTTTACCAGAAAACATAACCCCTCCCTCCACGAAAAGGCTGCTTAAATGTATTTTGCCCAAAAATGTATCACATAAAAGTGGTAACACTCAATATATATGGTGAATGTATCAGGATTAAAGAAAATTATTCCCATTCAGAGAAAATTATGTACCATTTTCAGAAAATCGCAAAAATTCACTCAGCAAAGTAAGGCTTCCGATTGAGGAATTTTAACAGATAATTTCCTGTCGCATACCACATGGAATCCGACCGAATGAAAAGTTTGAACTTTCTGCGATTTTTTTGTTTGTGAGCTATGTTATATTCAAACAAACCCACAGATTATTCTCTAAAAACCATTTTTTTGTATTCAAAATATGTATATCGGGTTGCAAGTTTTGAAGTCTCCTGCGACCAAAAATTTGGTTTGTAGAAAATGGTCGGTGTATGTGAACAACATAGCTCAAAAACAAAATATCGCAGAAACATCAAACATAATATTCCGATCAGGTTACACCATGGGATTCGACAGTAGGTTATCTGTCAAAATTCCTCGACCGGAAGTACCACTTTACTGAATAGATTTTTCATTTTTTTGCAATTTTCTCAAAAATGACTCCTACGATTTTTTCTAAAACTTTATATATCAACTACACATATAAGGAAGCTACAACTTTTATTAAAAACTTTTCTTCGTAAAATTCATTAAAGGACTTTTTTGGGAGGGGTAGCGTTAGGTTTTCTTCTAAAGTGCTATCTTAGTTGATTATACCATCCAAACAAAATTAATTAAAAATAAATAGAATGCAGAAATTCCGAGTTTCAAGAAAATTAGTAAACCGGAAGTGCGCTTTTAATAATTTATGAATTTCATTAAATTTGTTGTCAATTACAATTTTGTTAACTGCAGAAAGAGAAAGTTGTGTGAGTATGACACACCAGAATTTTTTTCTGCTGGTGGACGTGATACTTGCGATCAAATGCGCAGTTGACATGGCACCTTGACGTTGACACCATGGAGTCAGCGCTGTTGAGCGGAGAGAATTCACAACACCCATCTATATTCATTACATTATTAGCAACATAAAATTGTTCATAAATAATGCTGTCATTAATATGTTAATTCGTTCACTTCGGAATTTTGCATTTCATCTCCGCAACCACTGCGCACTCTAGCAAAACACATATTTTCCAGCCAATCAATTATTGTGATGTGATAGCGATAGCAAGAAAAAAAAGAAGAGATAATTTTTAAATAAATCTAAAAATTACAACTAGTGGTTGAAAATTGGAAAAGGGTCCAGCCAGCCGCTACCTGCAGGTCATGAACCGCGGCAAACCCTTTTTGTATTTCTTTCAAAAAGGGTCAATATACAGTCAAGAGATAATACCTTACTGGCCTACCTGGCCCACCATCTGTTAACAAAGCGTCGCCACCCCGGCCAAATCAGCCCTTGTTAACTACTGACCTCCCCTAGGGTCAATATACCACAAGAGATGTCTTAGTGTTACACGTACTTACACATCAGCGTCGATGTGTGAGTGATGCAAATATAACACGTCGCCCCACTGGAGGAGGGATTCAGTTCGACTCAGGCATCAAACGTCTACATCAGTTTTCAGATCAGAAGCACCATCTCACATCGCGAGCGCGTCCCTATTTAAGGTTTTAACACTTTACTAACTTCTTTAATATTTTATATTCATTTTATAATTCTTATAGTTATTTACAATTGTGCATCTTAGTTTTTCTATTTTATATCTCTTTAAATTATTTGTTAAAATATAGTATATTTTTATAAATCAGTAGTACGCATTTCGAATACCAACTCTCTAATCTCTTACCCTCTAATTAACAATCTCTTACTCTTACTCATCACTTCAGCTTCAGGTATCAATAAAACGATACCAATACATTATGAAAGTTGAAGTTTGAAGAGAACATGAAGTTTGGTGCAATAAACAAGTTTTAAAATCGTAGAAACAATTTATTTCTAAAATACATTTGTTTAATTTGTAAATACATGGAAAGTGATAATTATCTGGCGAGAAACACACACACACACACGACTTTCTCTTACTGCTGTTCTCACAGTTTCTCTCAATACCACAGTTAACATTATTTCTAATTTTGAATCATTATAACGTATTTATTTGTTTTGTAATGAATACAAAGTGACCCTCAGGACAAATGTCGAGATATCATATTATTATGGCCAAAATACCTTAATTTATGTAGTTGGTAGAAACATATACTATACTGAATTAAGAGGTTAGCTTAGCGCTGCATTTTAGGTTAGCATAACGTTGCAACTCCCCCCGAACCTCGCTAAAAATCAGTTTTCTAGGGAACTGTTACAATGCTAGTTAACTATGCGTGTAAATAGTGTACAAAGTTATAGGAAAGTATTGGGCACATTTTTGAGAAAATCGCGAAAAATAATTAAAAACACATTCAAACATCTTTACACACACACTCACACATTAAGAGATCGTTCGGGAAAAAATACTGAGCTGTCCTCAAGACGTTTATTTTCACGTATAAACTCAATTTGACAGGATCGCAATAATCTACTTACAGCACTTCGCTAACGCTCACCTTTATTACGCTTTTCACTAATCCTTGCTGTTATTTGGCTTCCTTATAAACAATTGGTACATAGAATCAGTAAAGCTGTTGTTACCATCGGTAAAACTGTACTAGCGGTTAATTGATTTGTAAGTGATACTCCGGCCGGGAGCGATGGTCAAGAGGGAATAACCAGAATAGCAACAGCCTTACTTCCAGCCTTCGTTCCACTAAGATCTAGAGAATTTATTTGGATCCTCTGAAGATGGAAAGCCGTTTCTGCTCTTGTCTCTTTCACTTTTTACTTGTGGAAAAAGAGCAGAAGGCGCTAAAACCTAGAATGCGCCCAAAAATAAAAACAGAACACGAAATATGAACTTCTTCCAATATTACCGGCGAGAAATCAATTACTAAAAGCTGACCGCAATACTTCCTATTACAGCAGTAAGAGATAGTAACAGGTGACCTCGCCTTTTTCTGGTTAGTGTATATGCTTCTAACGATTATAATCCCTAGTCTGTAGTTTTTCTAATCATTTATTTGAAAATTACTCAACATTGTTGTGTAGGAATAAAAAGCTTGCATCACCTAAAAAAAATAACAAATACTTTTATGAAGTCATTATGTTTCATATAATAAGCTAAAATAAAATAAGCGTAAACTAATAAGCATAAAATAAACTATATCATTTGAAATGCTAAAGAGACGCATGTCTGTCACGACTGGTTTGGTTCGCATTCTCTACTCATCTCTCAGGCACTATTGCTGTGGTCACTCATCTTCCTGCGACTTCTTTAGCCAAGAAAAGAAGTGATTCCCACCAATGTGAAAAATAAATATATATGTACGAGTATATATATTTTTTTTTACTTTTATATGCGGTGTTATAGACCGGATGTTGAGGTATGACACATGAATAAAAATCACTTTAAAACTGTCACCAACATTTCAGAAATGTTAGTGCCTTCTTTGGGGTTTCTAGAGTTCATGACTCGTATATAAAGCTCAGACAAATTTTGGCCGATCACTGTTGCATCCGCAGTTACCTTCACAGTTTTGCTCTTAGAGCTGATTCTTGAGCCAAATGGTTTGAGGGAATATTTTTACTCAACATAGGGTGAAACTTCCCTATGTTTCTAGAGACGGATATTCTGTCGCAGAACCTCATTCAAGTCCAACCAGCGCGTCCTGATCGCAGCTCTGGAAATATCTGCGCTCCACTTTTATGGAAGCGTGCATGGCCAAGCTGGTGGGGAACGCAGAGGATAGCCTTCGAGCTATTTGGGAACTTAGCACTCCCGCGTACCTCAGCTACAATTACAGACTAACAAGTGCAGCGGTGCCCTGTCAGGAGTGTGAGTTGGTAGAAACTTTTCTGCCCTCTGTTTGGGTCGCCATAATTTATGTGCGGCCTGAATCTCTTGCAGCGAATTCATTAGCCTGTGTGGTTCATGCTGCATCACTTACACCTAAACGCCTTAACATCGTACACCTAAACAATTGCATTTTTACAAGCCAGTGGCACGTGCTGGTGCCACCCACATGTTTGCCGTGTGTGGATACCTGTGTCGTGGGGGAGAGAAGTCCTGGTGGTTGAGGACGCAGGTTTTTGCTGAAGGCAAGTTCCCTCAGCGTGCCTTGCAGTCCAACACACCACTTGGTTCCTGATTCCTCTAAATAGGCGGCCAGAGCCTAATCCAGCTCTGGTCAATCGGCTAGCGTAAAGTACGCATTGGTGAGTTCCCGGGTACCAATTGTGAGATCACGGTTATTGTGGGCCTTGGCCTACAATCCCTGAGTGCTATATGTCTGGGTTACTCTGGTGCTTCTTTAAAGCGTCCCAAATTGTGGGGCTCGTGGAGGGTGGAGAGCTCTGGAGATGAATTTTTAATATTATTTAATAAATGTTTTTAATTTTAGATTCGTCAGCCGGGGGCCCCATAGAGTAGGGGGCCACCGGTGATGGGGGTAATTCTCTGTACAACCAGAGTCGGGTGACCAGGGCCTGGATGCACTAATGGGTGGGAATCTGGAAAAATATCCAGAGGCAGGGAAGGCTTGCTTCTGGAGGAGAACGTGTCAGGAGGAGCCGCGGAGGACTTGTCCTCCTGCGGCGATTTCTGAAACGTGGTCAAAGGAAAAAGGAGAGATATGTAAGGCAGGTATTTTTATTTTTATTTATTAATTTACATTTATTTGTTTGTTTATTTATTTATATTTATTTGTTTATTTATTATTTATTTATTTATATTTATTTATTTTATTATTATTTATATTTAATTTATATTATTTATTATTATTTATATTTATTTTTGTTCCTGCCTGCTATCAAGTTTGTCAGAAGTTCCATTTCTTACATTAGTTGACTTATTACTATGATTGACAGGGTAGAAATGGTTCAGGTTAACTTGCAGCATAGCAAAGATGCCACGGCTAATTTGTGCCGCTCTATTGCTGGGTTGCATACATATTTTACACTTATCCAAGAACCCTATGCTTATAAAGGATTGGTTCGAGGTTTGAGTGCGGTCAATGGCAGGCTGTTTGTTGCGGATGGCGGGGACACTCCAAGAGCATGTATTTGCGTTAGTAGAGATGTCGGCGCCGTTCTGCTCAGACAATTTTGCTCTAGGGATCTGGTGGCGGTGAGGGTTGCTCTGCGGATTGGTGGCCGATGTCTTGATGTGGTGGTGGCCTCGGCCTATTTCCTCTATGATCATCCTTCTCCTCCTCCGCAGGAATTAGTAGATTTGGTACGGTTATCGGAGTCCAGCAACACAGCTATAACTATAGGATGTGATGCAAATGCACATCATGTTTTCTGGGGCAGCAGCGACATCAATGCTAGGGGTCGTGCTGTCATGGACTTCTTGATGGGTACAGAGCTGGATGTTGTAAATAGGGGTTCTGAACCCACTTTTGTAACCAGAATTAGAAGACAAGTTATTCATATTACTCTTGCCTCTAGAATATAAGTAAACTGATTAGAGATTGGAGGGTAAGTTCGGAGGCTTCTATTTCTGATCACAGGATTATTAGGTTTAGTCTGGGGATTGATCCAATCACCATGGCTACCTATAGGAATCCCAGAAGGGCAGATTGGAATTCTTATTCTAAACTTCTAGGAGATAGAATGATTATCCAGTCAAGTGCTCTTGGTGATATTACTGAATTGAAAAGAGAGGCTGGTATTCTACATGAACACATTAAGTCTTCATTCGAAGAGACCTGTCCTCCCAAGTTGGTTAGTGGTAGTAGGAACCCCTGGTGGTCATCTTCGTTAGAAGCTAAGAAGACAAGTTAGGGACTCTTACAGGAAGGCTGTCCTAACCGATTCTTCGGAATCATGGGATAGTCACAATAGTCTTAAAAAGGGTAAAAATATGCTTTAAAGAAAGCTAAGAGAAACTCTTGGAGATCCTTTTGCGAGGATCTAAATTCGATTCAAGAGACATCTAGGCTGGTACGGATTCTTGGTAAGGATAAGAACTGTCAGTTGGGTACTTTAAGATATCCTGACGGTTCCTTTACAGATGGAGAAATGGAGACATTACAGCTCTTGCTTACTACCCATTTCCCGGATAACATAAACATAAACAGCACTGCTTCGCCTGCGGTTGGTGGAAGGAAGCTAGAACCTAGTGACCTGGCTACCGTGGACGAGGTAGTTACTATGGGTAGAGTGGTTTGGGCAGTGCAAAGTTTCTCACCATTTAAGTCCCCTGGTCCTGATGGAGTTTATCCCTGTAAGCTACAAAATGGTGAAGATGTACTGATGAAGGTGTTGATAAGGATGTTTAATTTTTGGTTATGTGCCAACATTTTGGAGGGGAGTTAGGGTGGTCTTTATTCCTAAACCAGGAAGAAGTGACTACTCTGACCCTAAGGCATTTAGACCTATAAGTCTTCTAAAAACTTGGAAAGGTTAGGTATATTACTGATGGTCTTTTGAAGGATCATCCACTCCATCCAAACCAACATGCTTATACAGTAGGAAAATCGACAGAGACTACTTTGCATTGTCTGGTCTGTACATTGTACAGGCATATGCCGATGATGGTGTTATTTTATTGATGGGGCGATTTCTGACTACTATTTTATTTACTAATAGGAGGTGATTTACTACAGGTGATTTTATTTACTAATAGGAGGAAGATCGTAGGATTAAAACCTCCTAGGTTATTAGGAACTTCTGTTCAGATTTGCAAATCGGTGAAGTTTCTTGGGGTGGTTCTTAACAGTAAATTAAATTGGTCGGAACATGTTAAGGCACAGCATCAAAAGGCAATTATTTCCTTTTGGCAATGTCGAAGAATCGTAGGTAAAAATTGGGGAATTACTCCCAAGATGATGTTTTGGATTTATGGTATGGTTATTGAACCTAGGTTGTTGTATGCGGCTGTGGTGTGGTGGCGTCGCATTGAGATAAGATCCGCTAGACTGCTGCTTGAGGATATTCAACGCTTGGCTTGTCTGGCGATGACCGGTGCGATGCGGACCACGCCTACAGCTGCAATGGAGACTTTATTAGGAATTCCACCGCTCTTTGTACAGGTGAAAACTATGGCAATGAAAGCCTGTTATAGAATTAAACAGGCAGGTTTTTGGCAGGGAAAGCGATATGGTCACTCTACCATTCATCGCGAGATGCTTTTGAAGGTTCCCGTTACAGGTTTTCCCTCTGATAGAATGTTGAAGACTTTTGTTTTCGAGCATTCTTACAGTGTCAGGTTCCCCTCTAGGGAAGATTGGTCAAAATTGGGTCCGTCTGGCATGATACCTGATAATTACTTCCGGTGTTACACGGACGGTTCCAGAATGGATGGTAGGTCTGTAGCTGCGGTCTATTTTGAGACCGGAGATCATTTGGCAGTATCTCTTGGTGAATGGACCACGGTCTTCCAGACTGAGGTTTAGCTATTCTTTGTTGTGTTTTGGATGAGAGGGTACGTAAGACTAACTTAAAAGGTGTTTGTATCTGCTCGGACAGCCAGGCTGCGCTGAAGGCGCTGAGTTCATGTGTCTTTACTTCCAGATTGGTGTTAGAATGTTCTAAAAGACTGGAAGAGCTTTCTTCTTTGAAGGATGTGCTTCTAGTATGGGTGCCAGGTCACATGGGAATTTTTGGAAATGAGCAGGTGGATAGATTTGCCAAATTAGGCGCCTCTCTTCCTTTCATTGGTCTCGAGCCTGCTGTTGGCGTGTCTTCTGGCACATGTCTGACAGGCTTCCAGACATGGACAGCTTCACAGCATTCATCCTTATGGATGAGTTCAGTTGGTTTTCGGCAGTCCAAAATGCTCATCGGGGGTCCGGACAAGTCTATTAGTGAGACGTTGCTGTGTTTTTCACAGAGCGCTATCAGGCATCTGGTTGGATCTCTTACTAGACACTGTGGTTTAAGGAGACATCTCTACATAATGGGGCTCATGCCGGATCCTTTTTGTAGAGTCTGTGAGACAGAGGAGGAAACACCCATCCATCTTATGATTGATTGCCTGGGTTGTGAGGAAATTAGTTTCAGGACCTTTGGTCGGAATAGGATGTCTGTGGAAGACCTTAGGCTACTTCCGCTTAAGGTTATTGTCCGATTTATTCGGACTGCGGTGAATCTTAGATGGATTAGATCCGGGTCTGGATCTTTATTCTAGACCCGGTTTGTTGTTGTTTTTCTTGGGGTAGCTATATGGGCCCAGTGAGGCTTTGTATAGCGTAGGGTTTCCCTCCCCACAGACAAATAATAATAAGAACTGATTCTGACGGTCTGACAAAGGCAATTACCCCTAGAATTGCATTTTTGTTGTTGTATTCACTGTTATAGATTAGATGTTGAGGTTTTGTCAAATGAATAAAAATTACTTTCAAATTATCATCGACATTTTGGCACATTTACTGCCTTCTTCGGGGTTTCTTGAGTTCAGGAGACTTGTGTATATACATATACATTGTGTAGTTTCTAACTTGAAATGGCTAACTGCACATATTATATAAACCAATCACCTTTATTTGTAATATTTATGCAGTAAAATTATCTTAGGAGCGAGTGTATGATTCAGTTTAATTCATAACTTAAAGGACTTGTCATTATAGAGTCATGTAGTCATTTTCCCCGAAAACTACATATCTAATCCTCACCAACTTTACTTATACAGGGTAACAATCTTAACATGCACCACTCCAGGTAGCGAAAAAATTCCAAATGATACCTTACATAGTTTTTACAAGGATTCCATATATGGGAGCAATTATTTCTATTAAACTGTAGAAATAAGATCTGGGATTTTATCCATCGTAACATGTTTATTTCGCTTGTTTCAGGGTTTTGTTTTGACAGGTTTCGGATTCTCATCCATCGTCAAAGTGACCATTTTGTCTCCTAATTGACTAACACTATGATTTACACTGTAGACCCATCAGCACAGTTCTCAGATAATTCCATTCTAATCTGTATATGTGTAAGATAATATACTATATAAAGAAGAAACATAATTTAATCTCTCTCTTAGTATACGGTTACAATCTCATTTTATCTAACAAGGTCAATGTCTAGTTCATTTTCTGACTTTGTAACATCTTGTTGAATTCTTTCGCAAATACATCTGTTTAAAAAAACATTTCACGAATTGAAACCCTTAACTTATGTAATATATATATACCCCAACATACAACTTATAATAATATATATAATATATATATATATATATATGTGTGTGTGTGTGTGTCATAAAATTCGGTATTTATTTAGTCTTTTCAGTATATAGTATACCTTTTCTTTAATCTTTATGTATTTTTATGTGTATACTGTACTCCTGAAATTTCCCACCCACTCCCTAACAAAAATACACAGAGCTTATATACATCACTTTAAAATTTAATTTTAAATATACTTCAAAACACGCTATTTATTATACACCACTTTCCAATCTCTCATCATAATTTAAATCATTCCATTTTTTTATTAAACTGATCTAAATACATCCTTTATAAACTTTATAAACCTCCCACTTACAAGCAATCAACAAATTCCTGAAGCCTGCGCAGAAATCCGTCTTTATTCTATAATGAGTGCAGTCAATAAAAACTGAACAAAAAAGTTGTGTTTGTGCTTATTTAATGATGGATATTATTTTGAGCAATAATGTGAATATGTTTTTGCTTTATTTAACTATAAACTATTGAAAAATGTGAAATCATAGCAATCAGAAAGCAAAGAATTTTATTTCTGCAACTCAAAAAATATAACTGGTCACATATTTGATGTTCGTGAAAAAATTGAGTAGGGTATCATTGAGTTTTTTTTTTCGATCTGTCTGTAGTGTGTAAGACAAGTTGGTGTGCCTGTTCAAATTATTGTCACTTTGTGTGTAACACAATCTCGTTCTTAATGATTTCGGTGTTTGTGGGCTTTCGAATTACATATTCTTTTGATATTAGAAAGCTGAATTCTCACATTCAGCATGGCGTTCAGTTTGTTTCTGTAGTTTGATTTGGTAACAGCTAATATAAAAATTCCAATTTGCATAAATATATCGTAAAAGGTAGCAAACATGAATAGCTAGTGATGAAAATTTGGAGTATTCTGATGTAATTGTCCAAAAATCATTTAAAGACAGTTTTTTTACATTTTTCTTTTAAACGTAAGTTATTAAATAAATCAATTTCACTTTCATTTTCAAATCAAGATTCAAAATCACTTTAAAATATTGCAAAGTGGTTATTTGTAAATCAGGCAAGTGACCCGGTAACTCATCATGTATTTTAGACTTCATTTCAATTAAAAAGAGAGCACTGAGAAGGCTCCGGGTGCCAATGACCATAGATGTTGACGCGCCTTAAATTAAAAAAAAAATAAAAAATCAAGGAAATTTAAAAACCAATCGGAATTTTTCTTTTTAACTAGAGAAAACCTACTTTCCAGCCAAAAATGCAGTTTTATTTCTTGAACTCAAAATTGTATTATTCTTGCCATGGATAGGTTAATTCCATTGCATTTAGTAAATTAGAGTAAATCTGAGCTGCAAACAAGTTTTAACATGGAGCAGCGTTTGAAACCGCTAGTATAGAAAAATTTCTATAATTTTTCACGGAGCACCTTATTGATTTTCTCAAAACGTAATGTTCCGAGGAACATAGTCTGGGAAGCGCTAGACCAAAGAATAACGAAACCTTTGTATACTGACGATAATAAGTGGTGGCATAAAGTGACTAGAAGTAGCTAGGCAATATCGCTGGCCTTAGGAATGGAAAGAGTTAAATTAGTGTGAGGCATGTAATAAATACGACCTCACAGAGAAAGAGATAAGGCTGTCATGTAGATTAAAGCGACAAAAGCGGCTGCATGTAAATGTCTGTCCACGTGAATGTTTAATGAGAGTATGAAAACGGAGAAATGTGAGGAAAATGAATGTCAGGAAATGTGAGAAAAAAAAATTGTTTAAAAAATTGAAATGCGGATTATATTATTATTCAAAAGAGGGGAGGGCCAAACCGTGCGCTATCCAAAGCCTCTGTGGGCCCATATAGTACCTCAAGAATAACAACTATCGGCTCTGGAACAAGAGTCCACATGGGTTTAACCCACCTAAGATTCACCGCAATCCCAAAAACATCGGACCATAACCTTAAAGGGAAATAGCCTTTTGCGCCAATGATTGTGAACCTAATTTCTTCACAGTACTGGAAATATATAAAACTGCATTAATTTGAGGAGTATGAAGAATCAAAACAGAATCAAGAGTTTGCCATAGCTAAGATGTCGAAATAGCTATAGTTTCTGCAGAACTTCAGCATCAGAATGTGAATGTATCGCAGAAAGTCCTGGCAGTGACGCTCAAATAGTTCAAGTTGTGACCAACATGCCATTATTATTAACATATTTTTTACTCAACCAATTATTTGAATACTTACCGTAGCGAGACACACTAAATTGAACGTAATCAATCCTCTATAATTAAAAGTAAGTGGTCTGGCGGTGACAGTCATTACAATCAGTAAATCTTTCCTTGCGGCCGGCTGTTCTTCATACCATGATCCTCTGTATGAGCTTTCATGTAATTTCTCTACCTGGTAAACAACATTAAATACATTTTATTTTAGTTTGTAGTCAATATTAAGATCGTAAGTACCGATAAAACAATAAAATAAAATATAGCGGGAGGGGGTGTCCCAATAACTCACAGTCACCGTAACACAAAAAATCAATTGAGAAATTTCTCGGATAACTTACGTTAACCACTGGTTCAGTGCTAAGCAAGTCTAGTACCCACAAAGCCACTGAGGCTCGCTTCCGTGAAGCTAGTCGACCTCAGTAAGTTTCCGGATCCATCTACTCATTCCAGACCCTTGCAATAGGAGAGGACAGAGCGGTATTTCTTTTTTGTTACGCCAAACCTGCAATGACCCGTACAGGCCAGACCCAATAGCTCATATGCATGCTTATGAGCCACTTACGAGGATTATACAGCTCATATGCTTACTTATGAGCCACTTACGAGGATTATATAGCTCATATGCTTGCTTATGAGGATTGTAACCCACTATAATCCTTAAGGTTATGGGGCTCTGTTAAACGAATTGTCATAAGCGCTTGGAGTGTCCCTCGATGAACATTTTTGTTTGCCTTTCACCAACAGCATTTCTCCGCCAGACCTCTAATTTGCTGCAAGGATGTTGAAACTGATTTTTTCACCGCCCTAGGAACAAAGGTTTCTCAGAAAGGTACCAGAACCATGAGGTGAGTTTGAATTCCATCAGGCCAATTCGTCCGCTTTCTCATTGCCCACATATCCTGCATGCCTGGGCACCCGGGATAGAGTGAGATAAGTATTGATAAGTGCTGTCATTTTGGAAAGAGTGTACGATTCCCTTGTTTCCGCTTAATAACTGCACAACTGCATTAAGTGCAATGTTATTGAACAATGGAATCAATTCGCCACCTTAATAATCTAACCAAAAGTCGATAAAAATAATTCGCAAGAGTTGTTCAGTCGAATAATTTCGAAATATTATTCTCTTGTCAAATAAAGGACTACATCCGAAAAAAAGAAGCTTCGAATAAAAACGATAGGTTTAAAGAAAAATCTTTGGATCTTGAGATCTCTTTTCGAGAAAATTCCTAAAAGTCTAAATAGAAAAAATCTCAATTGCGGTGAAACTCTTGAGATTCATAATTTTAATTATATCTAATGTTCCTTAATAATATACAGTGAAAGTACCACCTACACTTTGATTCGATTGTATCAATACTTTGTATATGGAAAATATTCATTCTGTAAATTATTATTACTTTGTATTCATATATTTACAAGTGAATATTCATATATTCATGAACAGGTTTGTTTTAGATATATTGGTTTTTATTCGGAACTGCTGTAACGTCTCCAATTTCATTTGTACTTTGAATTAGGTGTGAATCAATCATGGTGTGAATTATAGCGATTGTAGATAATTATATCCGTTTAGTTGAAATCTTTGAATTAGTATCACTGGTTCACAATTGTATCTGTGAGTGAAATTATAGTTTACAGAAACAGAATTAAATTAGTTGTAAAACATTTGTATGGTACCTGTGAATTAATTTCCTCCCCACAAGCACACATCATTATTGGTGCGCATAGTGTAAAAATGAATTTATACATGAAATCCAGCCACCTTGAATCTCCAGTTTTTATACTCTAAAATTCATAAATATATGGAGTATAATATATGATAGTATAAAAATATAAATTACCATTATATAGACAATATATTATACTATAAATTATATGAATATATGAAAATAATAAATATTAATTTTCTATTGTTCGCAGATAGAAAATGTAAACATATTGCTTAAAATATGGGTCTATAATTCTGATGTTGAAGTAGTGTCATCTATTACAAATTGACTGTATTATTAACGTACTAACAAATGTACTATAAGCAACTTTTGAAGATTATTTCACTAAAAACTAAAAATGTAGCTGACCCATAAAATAACTTAACTACAAGTGAGTACCTCTTGTGACATCAACTATTAACAACTATTAACCGATAATAATTATTTCTTGAAAGATATTTTTTATTAACTTGCCTATCTAGTTTGTCAATTACTTATTTATTCATTATTCGGTATTTATTTAATACTGTATTATTTCATTTATTTCTTTAATTTAACCTTAATTGCTAACGACTCCTTCTGATGGTCCTTAACGTTGATCCATACACCCGTTCCTCAGATAGTCAACCACTTCTACCACTTAAAAGAAAGCAAAAAGCGAAGGCAGCGATAGACTGGAATCACTTCAAAACTGTACTAGATCATGAACTCAATTTGAAAACATCCCTTAAACGGTCCAATGAAATAGATTCTAATGTTCAAAGCTGGCACAAGCAATGCAGCAAAGTTTATAACAAGCCACAACAAACTTTTCGACCATACACATTCCACCCTAACCTCCTATAACCTACCTCTATATTTAGGATGCTTATTACGTGGAAGCGGCGGGCGAGATCTCTTTGGTGGCGCACTCGTATCCGTCTCACAATCGCTCACAAAGTACTTTCCACACAACTATAAATGAATTTCACATGTATTGCCATAACCAATGTGTTGGTTAAGTCAATTTAAAACAACAATTGCTTAAATATCGAGTAGTCTCAACTTCTCTGACGATGGATTTGAGCTAAAATAGATACAGAAAAAGCTATCTCTAACTTCGTGTCTCACCACTGTATTAATCCTAAACAATCAAGATGCAAAACAAATTTTTAATTTTACTAATAAACATGAAATCCCATTACCTCTTTCACTTCATCCTAAACCCATCATTTCTGAAGTAACCCACAAACTTCCCTAAGAAGAAGAGTCCTGGCTACGACTTAAATCAACTAGAATCTCTTCAAAAATCTACTGGAACCTAAACAATGCAGCAAAGTTTATAGCAACCTACAACAACCTATATAATTCGTCAACTTCCCCGCAAGGCTATCACATATATAACTACTCCCTACAATGCAATATTTAGGACTACATACTTTCCTATACGAAATTTGTTTCCGTATGCAAGATTCCCATACTGAACAAACCTGCATATATGTCCGTATCTCTTACCGACCCATAAGCCTTCTGTCTATTGTAGGAAAAAGATTTGAAAATACACTTCTTGTGCGCCTTCAATCATACTAAACTCTCTCCAAATTATCCCTCACCACCAGTTTGAATTCAAAATGAACAAATTAAAATTTATAGTACTTACTCTAAATAAAAAGGTAATCTCTCCAGTCTACCTCTAAAATACTCTTATACCACCTGCAGGCCATGTTCGTTGTCTGGGACGTCACTTAGACAACGTCTGACTGGAACCCCCATACTAGACTCAAACGAACTTCCTTTAACCACACACTTGTTTGCCGACTTTTTGACAAACGCTCCACACTGATTCTAGAAAATAAAATACGACTTTATACTGCATTGCTCGCACCTATTTGGAATTAAGGACTAGTACTTTGTGGAACTGCAAAACGAAATAATCTCAACAGACTTTCTCCCCAAACTAGGATCCTACGTCGTACCATCGATGCTCCCTTCTACGTCTCGAACAAAACATTCCATACCAACCTGAAGATTCCATTCAAACATGCTCTAGCAAAATCAAGATATCTAAATTCGGTAGTAATCGCGCCCTCTAGCCCAATCCTTTTGTTCTAGTCTGTTTTGTTGAAGCATAACATCATTCTAGTCAATCACGCCTAATTTTTATGAGTATGTATCACTTTTACTTGCCACATGCACAGCATGTAGTTATAAAATCCTAATTAAAATTTTAAAAAGAAATTGATAGCTTTTTTAAATACTTCTAAACTAAATTCACTAAATTTATACTTCTCACTATATTAAATACTTCTAATACTACTAAATTTATATTAAAATTGGGCAAACATTAGGAGGGTATTCCAATGTATGATCACATTGCTGTAATGGACATATTTTATGTTAGAGAGAAACTTGGAATTGGCACTTAGTGTTGCTCTTTATTTATAAAGTAGTAATAAGTTTATTTATTTATACACTTTATTTATTTAAGTAATAAGTAAATGTGCCGAATTTAGGAAATTATGTAAATTATAAAATTATCATATTATTCCAGTTTTCATTAACATGCAACTAGATCATGCACCCCTAAATTAAGGATAATTCTAGTCGAAAAAGACAATACTCCAGATACCATGACTGGCCTGCCGATATCGCAGCAACAATTTCATCAATGCCCTCACCAAATAACCACTCCCAACGCTAGAAAGGTGTTAATATGTGCATGTACTTCAGTTTAGTAGATCTACACGGACAAATTCTAGTTCGATATCTCCTCGTTTCTGCATTCCAACACTTGTACTGACCTCTACTACAGTATATAGGGCAGCCAGAACCAACATCAAGATCCTAATGCATTTGGATCCCTCCCTCTACTTATCTATGACAATAGTAGAGTCATCATATAGCGGCTAGAAATATCATTTACTACAGTGGGTTGTAATTCTGTTCCAGGTTCGATTTCTAGCCTGTGCGTAGTTATAACTAATTATTTTATTAAATGTGTTGGTTAAGGCAATAGATGATAAAGTATGTTTATCAACTATCTCGTCAATGACACCTGATCAATAATTAGATGTAAAGCATCCTTTATCTTTTTTTCTATTCTTTTATTCTACAGCATCAAGGTTCTCACCTGAGGAATAGTTTCAATGTCATGATTTGTTTATCTTCTTTAAAGAAACTAACTAAATCACAATCATAGCCAGTATACGATCTTTTAAATATGGACATTACATAATATTTTTTCTGGAGGCTTAGAAAATAAAGGAATTGCAAACAGTTTTATCATTACCTTGATCATCATATAGCAGTACACGCAAGGCTGTATTGACGATGCTAATATTTCCAGATAATATTGGCCAGAAAACAGCTCGTTAATCTGTTGTAAAATTCTGAAAAATTTGATTCATTTTTTAATAGAATATTGTTTTAAATGTACATTGCAGTAAACATAGAAATTATGTGCCTAAATGGAACATCACTTTCTCCTAAGCAATTCTCACAATTCTACGTTTTCCTCAACGTTGGAATTGGTATTGAATGTTTAGTTGTTGGTCGAACAACATTATGCGATGTTTACAAAAGACATTTCTTTTTTTACAAGGACTTTACAAATGAATTAAATCAAGCTGGAACAAACACCAACCGCACGTTAAAAATAATAAACAAGCAATTTTCCCAGGCTTTATCTCATACAGATTTGTTTGCATTGATTTCACCGCTTCTAACGCAATCATTTCGATGTTGAAATCAAAGATTTTTTTTAACATAGTAAACAACTCTTGTAGTTTGTCCTTTGTTGTCTGATTCCACCATCAGGCTGCACGGCTTAAAGCCGAAGCATTTTAGACTGCACCGGTAGATGTTTTCCTTCATTTTGTTAGTTGATACGTATTTAGCCTTAGCTGGCTGTCGCATAGCAAATATAATGATCTGACCTTAATAAATACGAATAAGCATAGTTACGATCAATTATTAGTGTATGTGCTGAAATTTTTACTTTTAGGATGAACGAATGAAAGGGACTTTTCTTCCACTACATTTCAGCAATATAAACATTCAGCAATTACGTACTAATCTTCAGCGAACATGTCTATGCATGCACACAACATTGTGCAATTCTTGATTAAAACAGACTTAAAGAGAGAGGCTCTACTTCTCCCTGGGTTCATTGACCATTAACATGCACGTCTATGCATGTTTTTCATTGCAATAATTGTGTGTGTGAGGCTTAAAGATATGCTATGTCCAGGATTCATTGACCTTTGACAAGCAAAATGGAGATCGCAACGTTAGTTATTGTATCTGCATTGCTTGTTAATCAGTTCGTCTTGGTAAACAATTAAAACTTAAATCTCCACTTTCCTTCTTTAAGATAAATCTATTTTTTTTTTTATCGATCAATTATATTTATAGAATCCAGTATATTGATTTCTGAGTCAGTTACTTCTGCAAGTTTTTTTTTTTTTGTACAGCTTAAAGTCTTGGGAACTATTATCTAACGCAATGCAATGTACAACAAAATAGTTACTAATAGTTTTTGTCGAACTAATTGTTTATACAATTAAAGAAAATAATTAAAGAAAGGAAAAAAGCTATGTTTAACCAGAGATTTAGTAAATGTCGTATCTCAATTTACGTACTAATTTCCGCAAATGTTATTTCCGTCATATAGGTAAACGGGGATTGTACATTTTCGGTTGCGGCTTAATGTTTATTTTGCGTACCTTACCAAAACCAAACCTTTGCCTACCGTTTACAATACAAACCCTATGTAACCGCTAGAAGATTGTTTATCTCTATTGGAAAGTTTTGCGTCGTTTTGCGACAATATGCTTGTTAAAATATGGTCATTTGGAAGACTGCGATGGTGATGGATAAAACCTAATGTTAAGAAGGAAATTTGTGGCTCTTTTAACAGTTATCTCCGAGGGAAATTCGGTAAATTTGTTTGTGCGAGACATGGTGTTAAAGCCAAACTACCTTGTTTACTACAAAGCATGAACCAGATGGCTAAAGGTGTCGAAACAGTAATTGGAGAAGAACGTTTAGGACATATTTACAAAAAATATTACAACCCAGTATGTATACCATACAAAGTCGAGCTGTCAGATGTTAAATTGGAGAATTTACTGGAAGAATTGTAATAATTATTAAACCGACTAAAAGAGGAAGATTACTACCTAATGGATTTGGATATAACACAGAACTTTGCTGGAATATTTAATAAAACCGAAATGAGTAGTTATTTAACCAATAACTTTAACTTTTGCTATCAAGGAGAGTATAAGAACGATTATTGTAATGTAATTGTGGATAACGATAAAACAGTTGGTAAGGATTGTTTAACTTGGTTAGCTTCTAACGCAAGAATTAAAATATACAATAAGTTTATTTGTCAAATAACAAGTCCGGACGTTAATAAAAAAATCGGTAACCATATTATAGATTTTGTAAATTGTCCGGATACAAGATTAAAAGAAACATTTTCGTCTACTTCTGCCAAAGAACATGGTATTACAAGACTAGAAGCTACAATTTATAACTACTGTATTGGAAATTATTACGAAGCAACCGACGATATGTACAACCCTCTGGAAGACTGTTTATCCATATTGGGAAGTAGCAAACGTTATTTCCGTCAAGCTCCAATATATTCTGTTTCTTTTGCAAAGATGTGGACAAGGCTAACAGACACACTACAAAACAGTTGTTGTCTTGTATTTAATAATTTGTTACAGTATGTATATTGGGCGAATAAGAACACAAGAAAGTTGACTGGTATACAGTTAAACCTACCGGAAAATACCAAGAACAGAGAAAAAATGATAAATTATGTTGTTTCGGCATTTAGTTTTAACTCTCTACCAATTAATTATATTGAGATTGTAGAAGATTGTGTAAACAAAGATATTGTCCAAATTGCGCAAAAATGTTACATTAAAGTTGGGGAAACGTATTTGTCAAAAACTGGAACATTGCTTTCTACCATACCGGGAAGTATAGATATCGAAAAGACAGGATTGGTCTCTACCAATAATGTAATTCCTCACGTCTTACGGAAGAGAGCTAACCTAACCAACAGGCTATTGCCATATACAGTCAAAGATAGAACTCCCATCTCTAATGTATGTACTATCTGAAAGAAACGACAGTTAGAACTAGAAGAGGTGGATTTAAAAAGAAGGAAGATAGACTATATACAGAAAACTACAACTCTTAAAGAGGAATACAAGCAACTGGTGGAGAAGGAAAACGAGTTGACCGAATTTAAAAATAGGTTAATAAAACACATAGGAAGAATTTGGACACAACTGGTGTGTACAATGTTTTCTGCATTTACCGTAAACAACAAAGGAACGTTTACATATGTAGGAGTCCTTGCAGAAAAAGAAGGGTGTAAGAACGTAAACTTTCTAAAAGGGTACCACAAAAATATATTTATAAGTGCCTATTCCAATAAAGAAAAACTTAAAGAAGATGGTTACATTATAATACCAAAAAATGGGTTGGATATAATTTCCTCACCCACCGAGAAACCATTTTTAACATTTACTACGAATGGTGCAACAACTTACAAAGGAAACTCGTTTGCCAAAATAGAGAAGATGGAATTTTACAGACATGTGGAAAAATATGCAAGATACCGCTTTTACATAAGAGGAGATGGAGAAGTTTAACATATTACGATGCAAGAAATAAAAGGTCATGTTAAAGTTACTGAGTGCAACCGGCTAGAAGAATTATCAGAACTAATACTTCTGGTAGGCCTTAAACTAGTTACTTATAGAAATAAACTCCTATATATACAACAGATCCAAAATATGGAGACATTGTACACATCTAATGCTGGTTAGTAAGAGAAATGCAAGACTTAGGTTTAGATTTTTACTATAAAATAAATTAAATTAGATAAGTTAAAACATCCTGCCAGTAGACATAAAAAGAAAGATTTGTATTGTGTGTGTAAATTATGCATATTATTAACAAAATAAAAATAAAATTGTAGTATAAGGGATGGATTTTGTAGTTAAACAAAATATTATGTTTGTGTTATTTATAATAGAACCGTACACATCTATATATTATGGGAGAAAAAATGATAGAGAAAACGGTGATCAATTTTTACATCTTTAATGGTTGTAATTACTTCCTTTCTTTTTTTCTTTTGGATTGCAAAAATAGAGAAACATTTATTTTTTTTCTTTAAATTATTTGCTTAACAGCATGTAGTGCTAGCGCGCGCGTGAGTGTGCAGGGGTGCGTAAGGCTGGTTTAGGAATGATCTGACGCTGCAAAAATACTTCTGTGTAATAATTTCCGTCCAATAAAAACAAGTTAAAACATTAAACAGAGCTAAAAATGATTTTCCTTTTTTGGGAATATTTTGATAAATTTCTTCCAAATGACTACAGAATATATTTATCTTTCTAATCGGTACCAATTTCAACAAGTTTGGGGACCACGCACTTGTATGTTTGCAATATTTTTTGTTTTTGTTTTAAACAACTCTAACTATTAGAGTTAGACCACAGCTACAAACAGAAGATTTTGAATTTGTATAAAACGCAATCATTTCCCCAGATTAGAAACTAATTTTCCGATACTTTGCAAACATTGGTTTAACTTGTTCCAATATTCTTCGATTAAAAAGTAACATATTTTTAGTGCATAATATCCTATGCCTGTTTAACAATGTAAGACAATAGAACAAGTTGTTACATGTTTAGAAAGGTTGAGGAAAGCTGATTCAATTTGGAAATTACTAGCAAAACTGTTATTTCAATCCACAATAATTGCCATGCGATAACTTAATTTTTAACAACGCTAACGATTTTTTTTGTTTTAAACTCATAGAGTTAGTGCTGGTAGAAATGTCTCCATACATATAGGTAAACTTTCCGTATAATATTTCCCAATGACAAATTTAAAGTTTGCTATTTCGTGAGACTGGCATTTCTTGTTCACTGTGGCATTACGCTTTAGACGTTTTATTTCTCTACGCAACTGAATTAATTCATTAGCATTATTATTAACCGCGAGACACTCGTCATTTTCATCACATGCTGTACTTGCACTCACTTTACCAATTTCGGACACACGATCTACAGTTTTACTGTCACATTTTGTCTTCTTCATAGGAAGTGGGCATCGTTCTTTAGGAGCTTTCGTTTTATTTGGTTGAAAATTGATATAATTTGGAGCATCCGGAAAATTGTACGAGACAGCGTATTCGGTTAACTTGCACCTCTCTCACGGGATATCTACTGTTTTTCCATTTATTAAAAAACATTCTACCTTAATGATCATGGCATCACTAAAATGTAAATCGCATACACGATCATTTGTGGCAGTTGTCAATCACTTCTAGAAATGTTTCTATTCTAAACACACATAAGATTGTTTGGGTCTAAAAAAAATGTCTGCCATCTCCTGCATTGTTCCAAGACTTACATCCCGGCACAAAACAGCTTGGGCATGGATTACCAATACTTCAACACTTCGCTTCATACATACACATTCGTATGTATGTATGTGCATAGCGAATTTTCGTTTTTGAGCTATGCAGTTCACATACATACGTAAAAACATACACACAAAACACACACAAGAGTACAAATGTGTTCTAGAACAGTTGCGTAAGTGAGTGGAAATCTTCGGAATGATCTGAAGCAGTGGCGGCTCGTGACTTGGATATGTGGGGGTTCAACTTTTTTTTTTAAATACTTACATTACCTATCATAATTAGTAGCTTGGCTAGTTAAAAATCACGAAGTAAGCCAGGAGCCATGCATCCCTCTCCTACAATTAAATATGTCAAATTAAGAATAAATCTATTAGCTCAGTGGATAGTGCATTGGACTCCCACGCGGAGGACTCGGGTTCGAGTCCAGCTGTGCTGCCCTTAGGTTTTTCTTCCTAGGAGCTCTTACAGCACACTGTCCGGTGATGGGCAGTGTTGTCTGCGAGAGAACACCTTCCGGAGGCCGGCAGTGCACTGAGAAGGCTCAGGCGGCAATGACCATTACTCAGTTCTCCAAAAATTTTAATTGACAAATTTTATAGGTTGTGTACCAAATTTAATGAAATTCTTCGAAAAAAATGTTCAGTAAAAGCGCACTTCCGGTTTACTATTTTCTTGAAACTCAGAATTTTGGCCATCTATTTATTTCTAATTAATTTTGTTTGGATGATAGAATTGTATAATCAAATATGGAGAGCACTTTAGAGAATAATATAACCCCATCCCTCCCCTAAAATTGCCCTTAAATGAATTTTACCAGACAAATGTTTCAAATAAAAGTTATAGATCTTTGTATGTTTAGTTTATATAAGAAGATTCAAGAAAATTTTCGGAGCAATTTTTGAGAAAATGGCGAAAAAGTGAAAAAATCATTTAGTAAAGTGGTAAAGTAAACGCACTTCCGGTTATCCGATTTTTTCAAAGTCGGAATTTCAACAACATACTATATTCTTATTAATATTATTTAGATGACAGAATTGATAGCGAACTGAAATAGAACTTTAGAATGAAACCTGACCCAACCCCTCCTTCAAAACTGCCTTTAAATGAATTTTTCCGGAGAAATGTTTCAAATAGAAGTTATAGATCTTTGTGTGTATAGTTCATATACCAAATTTCAAGAAAATCGTCGGAGCCATTTTTGAGAAAATTGCAAAAAAGTAAAAAAATCAACTAGTAAAGTGGTTGAGGAATTTCGACAGATAACGTAGGGTCAGATCTCATGGTGATACCTAAACGGAATATTAAGTTTCAACTTTCTACGGTTTTTCGTTTTTGAGCTATGGTGTTCACATACATATACACACACCCGTGCACGCACACAGGCGCACACACACACGCACACAGAGAACATTTGCTAAAAACTTTTTTAACTCCGGGTAAGATCGCGTATGTTCGTTGTAGATCGTAATGTTCATCGCGCTTGTAACCCCTACTCTTTTTTGAAAAAAGTTAATAAAAACATACACTTTTCTATACTAACACAAAGAAATTTTTTATATATACATATATATATATACTAAATTCTCCAGCGCGACTCCCAACTGTGAACCCCCTGCTTCCTACTTTTTTATACATCTCCTGATACACATGCAATTCACTAAGTGTACAATTCATTGTACGAACATATTAAAGGAGCTCCTATACTGATATACGTTCCTATTCTTTTATGTCTGACTCTCGGATTGTACTACTTCTTTTTCATTAATACTTTTATAGATTACACAATTTTTTTACAATACTTATTAGTGACGGGCAAAACGACTCCGCCATCGGATTCGTTGGATTTGAATCGGTTCCAGGATCGGAACCGACTCCATAAACTCGTTCCACGGTTCCTTTTCCTTCAGGGTTTTTATTAAATTTTTTATATGTAATTAACTTCATCAGTTAGTAAAAAATTGCATTTTTTGCTAATAAACACACAGTACACTAATAATTAGCAATTATATATATGTAATTCCAATTATAATGGTAATTCCTAATGGTAGTGTGTAGTAAAAAAAGCTGGTCCCGGCTCTCATGTTAGAAACAGATTTTGTATGTTAAAAGATAAATAATCTTTAAATATTAAAATATTTATATAATTAATTATACCAAAAAGTAATCATGCACTTGTGCATTCAATTTAAAATTTAATCATTTATTGATTGAATTAATTTTTTAATCTAATTTAATCAATTCAATTTTGAATTGTTTAATTTTTAGTTGTGGAAAACTGATCTGTTGATTAAAAATTTAATTTTTAGTTACAACTAAACCAAATTTTACTATCGAATGAATAAGTAAAGTTTGGGCGATTAAATTTTTAATTTTAGTTATGACCAATGATAGTTTTTTAAATTTGATTTCTTATTTGATCGTTTGTAACTTAACACTGGCTCCATCTCGGACTCTGACCAGTAACTGAAATCTGAAAACTGATTAATATTTTTAGTCTCCTCCACCTTCCATACCCACTTCTCATGCCCTTTAGAAATACATTTTCATGAAATGAAACTTCATGTATCTCATTCATTTGTTATATATTTCTTTAGAGTGATTGTAACTTTTTTTTATTATTTTTCTGATTAACATTTTCGAGTTCTTTCAAATAAACCTTGTAGAATATTTAAAAAATATAATATATAAACGTAGAGAGCGATCTGGTGTTAGTAAAGTGAAGATGGATTCAGTTACAGGCACCGTTGCCTTTGGAACGAGTTCGTGGAGTCGGTTCCATTTCAAGCGTTTCTATTGGCTAGATTCAGTGATTTGATTTATTCGTTCACTCCGGAACCAAATAATCTGAATCAACTCCGGTTTCGGGTCCAGACGGTTCCAGGGATTCAACCAATGAGAGTGCCCAGATTGGAGTCAGATTCAGAAAGTCGTTCCAAGTTCACTGCTGCCTGTAACTGAATCCATCTTCCCTTTTCTAACACCAGATAGCTCTCTATATGTATATATTTAGAAAAAATATTATTAAGTTGAATATAATTTTTTGTCGAATATAATTTATGCTTCTATGCAATGGAAATAATTCAGTATTAGTGTATACTGGTTATTCAATCTATGAAATATTGACCGTAAAAAATTATACTAGGAATTCACTCCCACCGCCCAACCATCTGTATTTTAAGCTCACCAGGATTGTTAGTATGGTTTGAGGTTACAAGATATTAAGTTAGACTCCTGTCACTGGTTCTTTCAACATGGCCACAACTCAGTTTAATACTTAATTTTCGTTCTATACCTGCCTTAAGTTAATTTTAAATAATAAAAATTTCATTTAATTTTGCTGGAATCAGTTTATTTAAAAATAGGGATTTGAATCAACTCGTTCCGCTACTGGATTCGTTCCAGTGAACCGACTCCGCTCGAACTGTCCCATCACTAATACTTATAGTATATACAATTTTTTGTGTGACTTATGTTCCTAACTAATATAAAAATGAAAATATTTTTTTTTAAATTGAAATATGAAAGAAAATAAAATCAAATAAGAAAATTCTGCTAGTTTTTTATTTAATTTTTTACTTTTTTTCTTCAAATAGTTGGGGGTTCAGTCTCGCAATCGCGAATACCAGTAGCCGCCACTGATCTGAAGGAAGACATTTTAAGTGCTATCAGTAATTTAACAAAAGTGATTGACTAAGTGCAGAAAGATGTTAAAAGTCTTAAATCTGCTAGTGTTGAATGTGTAGCTAACCGGAAGCGAGATAACTTCGAAAATGTTACTTCAAAACACAGACCATAACTTACTCTGATGTTGTTAAACATAATAAGGTAGGTGATGTAGAAGAATCCTTATGTTTTAAAGCAATAGTTAAACCAAATAATGAAACTATTAATAGTGAAGACACAGAAAGGTTAGTTATGGAGAAGGTTAAACCATGCAAAATAAAAAATAAGCGTTACGAAAACGATTAATATTTCAGGAAGGAAGAGTGTTGATGCAGTAAAATAAGAAAGAGGATATTATCCTTTTATGCAATGAAATTAAAAATGTACCCAAAGATTCTGTGATAGCTGAACCTACTGAGAAATTTAGATCTCGAATCATTGTTCACAATATTCATCTTGAAATAACAATGGATAATGCAGTAGAAATAATAAAAGAACAAAATTCTGAATTAGCAATCTGTAAAGATGATATTATTACTACCTATGTTAAAAAAAATTAAAACAAAGATAATAGACATCTTATCCTAGAGATTAATCTATCTATTCTGCAGCGAAATCTTTTGAGGTTAGGTAAAAAATGTTATGGAATATATGTGTAAGGTTCATGATTATATATCGATAGTTCGTTGTTACAAGTGTAATCAATTTGACCACCAATGTTTTATTTTCTCTCGTAGTGTGTGTGGTTTGTATCTCTCGCTCGCCCGTACTAACATACGATGTTTTTATCTCGTAACAAAGAGTTATTCTAAAACAAACAGTTGCTCGACCGCTCTGTTAGTGCGCACATTACCTAGTTAAATTTATTTCACTTTTGGTGTGGCCATACCTCGAACATTATTCGACATTTTTTTTGTACGCCCGGGTACAACCAACACCATAAACCATTGTGGAACTTGTGATACCACCATCCTCTTTAAATTTTCGTAATCAGAATACCATCATCATCAAACGAGCAACGTTATCTTCTGTTAATCATCATCTATACCAGAGCGGAGGTACGAGAGTACGGACGACACCGGCACAGCTCCAGCGACATCATTCTTTACTCAGTTCTCTCAGAACAGAGAGAGAAACATAACATAAAATCACTAGCAAATGCAAACATTATTCATCTATCTTATATCGTTTGTAAGTGTGTTCATCTTCCTTTATTTTTATACAAAACCACTTTAAAAATAATCAGTGTATCTTTATTCATTTATTTTATTGACGGTACAATAATCGTAGAGGAGCAACAATTTGCCTATTGGCCGTTCCATTTTTTATCCTCCTTGGCCAAATTAAATTAAAATTAAATACCATTTTTTGGTTCTCCTCTGCCAAATTAAAATTAAATATCATTTCTGGTCCTTCTTGTACGAATTAAGCTAAAATTAATTCTCATTTTTTTTGGTTCTCTGTTCGCCGAATTAAAAAAAAAAAACTTTACGTTCGTTATTTTCTATTATTCCTGAAGAATATTTGCATTTATTTTTGTACAGTTTATTGAAATAATAGTAATTTATCAACAATATGTCTTTAAAACTTGTTAAAATTTAATATGTAAACTGAGCAAGTAGAATTTTTAAAACATCTACGTAAATGTGATAGATTTTCTTCTATTCTCAGTAAAATATAAATGTATTCAGATTATTTCTTTATTGAAGAATATTTAAGTTTATTTTTTTGATTTACAAAGTTAATAAATTAATAATTCTCAGCCTTGCAGATTAACAGTTCTTATTAGTCAAAAGTACTTTATCTTAGAATATCTGTCTTGAATTTTCAAAATAAGTCTTTTCAATTTTATAAACGTAAATGTTTGGACATTTTCTTGAATTTTGAATTTTTTTTCTTTTTTCTCTCATAGTATCAATTTGGTACCTACTGATTTGCCTTTTTTATTTGATGTAGTATATTATGAAGTGAATTAATAATCTACTTTACTATTTTTCACTTGATCTAGCAAAAGTACTTTTCTTTCAGCAAAAATTTAATTGTTGTTAATTTAAATTTGTTTGACAACTTTCCACATTTATTCATATAAACTATATTCTTAATATCTGTTAATCTTTATATATTTCAATTTTCATACTTTATTTTTTAATTTCAACTTTCTATACTTATTTATATAGACTATACATCCAGTATCTGTTCTATATTTACATATTTCAATTTTCATATTTTATTTATTTTTTAATTTTCTGTAAATTCTGGTTTTAGGTAATGTTAATCTTTATTGTTGTGTGGCTGATAGATTGATTTGATTTGTTTCATTTATTTATTCTCTTTCTATGAGGGCGCCGCCGACCACCAAACCTACTACTTGCATAGAGAGTACTCCTAACCTATCCCTTGACCAAAGGATCGCCTTGGGGCACAAAGGATATTAAATTGTAAGTAGAGGAAGCCAGGGCAGCATCTGCGGGGGGTTGATCCTGAAGCTAAAGCTGTTTTTCTGGGTAGTTTCAGAACTTTAGACAAGGTTTATGAAAAATTTGATATTACTTGGGATAACTTAATGGAATGTTATTTACCTAAAAGGGTTCGGAGGCGGATTTTCCAACTCCTGAGGATACTAAACTGCGGCAGGCTGTGGTGCTATATTACAAGGAATGTTGTAAAGTACATTTACAGCTTACAACTTCAACATAACAAATAGTAGTACTTCTGTCTTCAATTCTTCTTTAATAGCTCAGCGTAAGTTACCCGAAATAAAGTTACCTAATTTTGATGGTGACTTAACAAAATGGCCCACCTTTAGGGACACTTTTATCTCCTTGGTTCATGATAAACCCAGTCTTAGCGCAATGGATAAATACCATTATTTACGTGGTTCCTTAATTGGTCACGCCCTATCCACACTGGCAAACATACCTTTAAGCGCAGATGGTTATGATCAAGCTTGGAATGCCTTGAACGTCAGATATAATAATCAACGCAAATTAGCGGCTTATTATCTCAATCAGATAAAAAACTTTAAACCTATTCAGGGCAAACCATCCGTTTCCTCATTTCAGGAATTTAGTTCGGTTGTTGGTCAGAATATCAGCGCTCTTAAAAAACTGAGCATTCCTAATCTGGGAGAGTACCTTTTATTTGAATTAGCAGTAGCTTGTTTGGATCCTGCAACTCGAGAGGCTTTTGAAATTTACTTAGCAGGAGAAAATAATGAATTTCCGACATCGAGCATGCTTCTTTCCTTTGTCCAGACTCGATACAATTCATTAGGTTTGGCTCATCCTTTTCAGCCGGAAACGCCCTGAAAGCCACCTTCTAGTTTCCTGAATTCTCCAAATAAATCTCAACCAAAGGACACTCAGAGGCAAAATAAAACTCGCATATTTTTCGTGCGGACCCCAGCTACTGCTTCCAATCTTAAACATGAAAGCAACACATCATCATAAAAATCTGTTTATGCTTCCAAACAGCCAAAGTCTTTGGCGTGCTTTATATGCTCTCAATGTCATATATTAAAGCATTGTCCTATTTATAAAAATAAGGATCCTTCAGAAAAGTTTAAATTGTTAAGTGGTTGGTCTGGTTGTAAAAATTGTTTACATCCGGGACACAAAACAAGACAATGTCCATCTAAAATAGCTTGTAAAGTCTGTAGGCGCCGACATCATACTTCCTTTCATTTTCCTAACCAAGCGACTGCGGCTGCCAATGCTGAATCAGATCGCTCACCATCTATAAAACAAGAAACTCCCACTGCCGAGGGTGCTTCTGTAGCTTCCACGGTAGCACGACATAATGAAGTCCTACTGGGCACAGCATTAGCACGAATTTAAGATATTAAGGATGAATATCAAACTGTTCGATTGGTGTTAGACTGAGGCAGTCAGTGTTCCGTTATCTCGAACGAATGTATCAATAAATTGGGATTAATGCCATTTAAAGTTAAACAAACTATTTCTGGCTTAGGTCGAACTAAATTAAAGGAAATCCAAGGCAAAGTCAGCGGTTGTAAATTTCTTTTACTCGCGGTTCCTAGTACTAGTTGTTGTTCCATCTATTACCACTCTTCTTCCACAGGTACCTATCCCCAGTAAGTTACGTCAGCAGTACCTACATTTATCTCTGGCTGATCCCTATTTCTGGCAGCCAGGCTCCATTGATATTCTATTAGAGGCCGATGTGTTTACTAAGGTTATATGTGGTCTTACAACTATCATGCAACCTAACCAGCCCCAGATAATGGATACTATTTTTATCCGGCAGCCGCAGACGCTTGGTTAGGAAAATGAAAGGAAGTATGTTGTCGGCGCCTACAGACTTTACAAGCTATTTTAGATGGACATTGTCTTGTTTTGTGTCGCGGATGTACTATTTTTGTGAAACAGATAATGGATCTGTTTTGATTGGGCAATTCCAAAGCGACAGAGTCGCTGATAATAGTAGTTCACATTTTGTTTCGGTGGAAGAAGAAACAACTGCAATCTAAAGAATTCTTGGAGGTAGAGGAAGTTCACCATCCAATTGCCGCTTCCTCTGAAGATTGTTTATGTGAGAAGCATTTCCAACAAACCCATACTAGGACGCTGCATCTGGCCGCTACATCGTATCTTTACCATTTCGGGCGAATTCCACCCCAGAAGCAACACTAAGGCCACCGCTCTTAAGCGACTGTAAAATGTAGAACGAAAGGCCTCTAGAGACCCACAATTATACAGGCAGTACAAAACCTTTATGCAAGAATACCTCGACTTAGGACACATGTCCCGGCTAGGAAACCTAGTCTTTGTTTAATACCTCATCATGCTGTGCTAAAGCAAGATATGAATGACCAGAAAATCAGAGTCGTATTTGACGCTTCAACCAGAGCTCTTAATGAGCACCTCTTAGAGGTCCAAAATTACAAACTGATATTGCGACCATTCTTCTTAATTTTCGGCGTCACCGCATTGCCTTCACAGCGGATATTATAAAAATGTATCGGCAAATATTGATCAATGAAGTGATCGGAAATATCAGCATATCTTATGGCGTTTTGACCCATCTCATTCTGTAGAGGTTTTTTCTCTCAACGCGGTAACCTATGGATTAGCATGCTCTCCCTTTTTGGCGTTAAGAGTCATCAGACAATTGGTCTCAGATGAAGGTACAGCTTTTCCGCAAGCGTCACCGGTGCTGCTCGAAGATATTTATGTTGACGATATTGTGACCGGAGCGGATTCCATGCCTGAAGCGATTATCTTGAGGAATCAATTAATTGGGCTCTTATCACGTGGCGAATTCCAATTAAGTAAATGGGCCAGCAATTGTGCTGAACTAGTTGAGTTCTCATCCTCGCCTTCTCAGTCATCAATTCCGCTCACTTCAAGTGATGATCATGTTGTTAAGGTTTTAGGTTTACAGTGGTCACCTGGCGATGATGTTTATTCCTATCGAGTGGAGAACTTTGTCGCTCCTGATGTAACCAAAAGGTCCATCTTATCAATGATAGCCCGGATTTTTGATCCCCTAGGATATCTCTCTCCGGTAGTCTTCCGAGCCAAACTAATTTTACAAGGGCTTTGGCAATCAGGCATTGCGTGGGACAGCCCAGTTCCCCAAGTTCACAACAGCAATGGATGTCGTTTATCCAAGATTTACCCCATATCGGCAGTGTCAGAATACCTAGGTTCATACCGTTGTCATCACCTTGCAGAATAATAGGATTCTGTGACGCGTCAGAGCGTGGATATTGTGCAGCCATTTACGTGGTGAATTCACTTAATCAAGCCTTTCTCTTGAAAGCGAAAACCAAGTTGGCACCCATTAAGCCCCTTTCAATTCCTAGACTAGAGCTGTTGGGCGCTTTATTGCTTGCACGCTTATACGTCTCCATCAGCGATTTTAGGAAACATATATTGTCCGAAAATGAATCTGTATTTTTCACGGATTCTACTATTGTGTTAGGCTGGCTCAGTACACCCCGACAGAATCTCAAAATTTTTGTAGCCCATGGTATAGTGGAAATCACAGACACTATTCCTGTAACCCAATAGCGACACGTTAGTACTCAAGAGAATCCTGCCCATTACGGATCTCGTGGCCTCGCATCTTCTGAGTTGGTTGATAAACAGATTTGGTGGAACGGAGCTGATTGGATCTGCCACTGTCATTCTTAGCGTCATCAGACTGCGCAACTGCCGTCAACACTTCTAATTTACCTGAATTGAGAATAGCGAAAATTACCTTAGTTGCAACAAAAACTGTTACCGAATTTTTTTTATGGCTGGAACGATTTTCTTCTTATGCAAGCCTAGTGCGTTCCGTGGCTTATATTTTACGCTTTGTCAATAATACCAGATCAAAGGCTAAATCTGGTGGCTCCGTTTCGGCTGGAGAATTTGCGAAAGCCAATTTTAAATGCATCTTCATCCTTCAAAGGCATTATTATTCTGAAAGCTCATCTTCAGATTCAATTATCAGATCATTAATTGTGTTCGCCGATAAACATGGTCTACTCAGGGTGGGCGGAAGAATTCGGCATTCATCATTAACGGATCAACAAAAACGCCCGCTATTACTGCCTCGGCGGTCCCACTTTAACAACCTATTAATAGATTATTATCATCGTCTCTACTTGCATGTGGGACCTATGGACGATCCATTCCTAAGCTTGTCATCTATCCCCTATCCTGAACATTCCTGGAAACGAATATTAAAATTTTGGTGGGCGGTGTGGAGCGTCCGTAAAGAGAGTGAATAAAATAAAATTAAAATTATAATAATCGTATATAACTGTACAAAATAAATATTGTATTCTCTCGCTATTGCTACCACAAAACAACTATTACGTTTCTCTCGTAGTGTGTGTGGTTTTATCTCTCGCTCACCCGTACTTTGAACTTACGATGTTTTACCCCGTAACAAAGAGTTATTATAAAACAAACAGTTGCTCGACCAAACCAGTTAGTGCGCACATTACCTAGTTAAATTTATTTCACTTTTGATGTGGCCATACCTCGAACATTATTCGACATTTTTTTTGTACGCCCGTGTACAACCAACACGTTAAACCGTTGTGGAACTTGTGGTACCACCATCCTCCTTAAACTTTCTACATCAGAATACCATCATCATCATCATCAAGACGAGCAACGTTATCTTCTATTAACCATCATCTATACGAGAGTGGAGGTACGAGATACGGACGACACCGGCACAGCTCCAGCGACATCATTCTTTACTCAGTTCTCGCAGAACAGATGAGGGAGAGAAACATAACATAAAATCACTAGCAAAGGCAAACATTATTCATCTAGCTTATATCGTTTGTAACTGTGTTCATCTTCCCTTTATTTTTATATGAAATACAGTCCACTTTAAAAATAATCAGTGTATCTTTATTCATTTATTTTATTGACGGTATAATAATCGTAGAGGAGCAACAATCTGCCTATTGGCCGTTCCAGAATGTCTTTTCAGAGGAATATTTCCAACTATTGGAAAAAATCAGTCATAATTTCTTTAATTAAACCGGGAAATGAAAATGATAATACTGCAGATAAATTTAGACCGATAAGTCTGCTGCCAGTTAGTGAAAACTGTTGGGAAATGTAATGATAAATAAAATAACGCATTATCTGAACAGTAATAAGTTATTAAGCAATGGACAGTATGGCTTCACTCCTCAAAGCAGCACTGTAGGAGTAACGATAGCTATAATGGAAGTAAAACTTTTGTGGATATAAGCCTTGAAAAGAAATTACGTTTTACTCATATGCATGGATGTAAAAAGGGCATTTGACGTTGCATGATGGCCGGTTATTCTAATAGCACTGAAAGATTTTCGGTGTCCCAGTAATTTGTATAATCTCACAACAAGCTACTTTTCAAACATATAGGAAGTAAACCGAAATTAAGTGTATTCCTTAATAATGAAAAGTTGGAATTAGTAAAAGAACTCAAGTACTTTGGAGTTATAATTGATTGCAACTTTAATTGGAACCAGCTTATTGATTATATTTGTTCAAAAAGCCTCCGAATAATAAATAAACTTTCATGTTCCGCCAAAGTTTATTGGGGAATCAGCAGCGCTGCTTTAGATATAATTTACAAAGGAGCTTTTATAACATTTCTTACTTACGCTGCCCAATATGGTATAAGACCGTAGAAAAAGCAATTAATATACAAAAACTAAAAAAAATTCATAGACTCATATTATTAAGAATAATAGAAGGATTTAAGACAATTTCATATGAGGCTGCTTGTGTTATTGCAAATATTCAGCCCATTTTTCTAACGATTGATCGAGTCTCAAAACAATATTTGATCGAGAGAGGCTATGTAGAGGGCTTGGACTTTGAACATTTCTTCCTGGATCCATCCGGGAAAGACATTCAAGTTTAAGAAGGAAGCAATTGAAAAAGAGAGAGCCCCAAGCCAAATTTTACAAATGGGAATAAGTCTGATGACTGTTGGATGCTCTTTTGTGGTTTGCAGAAACAAATTGATCATAAAAGAAGGAATATTCCGTTTAAACAAATATTGCTCAAACAACCATGCAGGACAGCTAGCTCTCATTAAGGCATTAGAGTTGAATCAGAATTTTCAGAATTCAGATCATGATTTCAAAAATCTTTCATGATTGAAATATTTCTTTTTCCACTTTTAAGTAAGTAAAACGTAATACCGTATTTCTCGCATATAGTTTCTTAAAAACAACATATTTTAAAGAATTTTTAAAACCTGTTCTAAATTCTGTCAGTTACAGGGGCGTTAAAACACTGTTAGAAACTTGGAAAGGTTAATAAATTAACAAATGCAATAAGTGAATTACTTACTGTAACATGGTAATATGTTGAACAAAAATGCTCTTATCGTTTGCTTTGCTTACTTCCATTTTAGTTTGCAACACTCTTAGCAATGTTGACATTTCAAAGGATAACGTTATTAGTAACGAGTAAAAAGTAGCAAACAATGTAGCAGCTGTAAGTGTGATAAGTGTAGAAATGATAACAGCTGCAGTATATGGCCAAGATTTCTGGTAGTTCCATGGCATCCATAGCTGTAAACAGTTTTTAATAAAAAAGTTATTCACAGGTGACAACTACAGCATATAATATAACTGTCTATTGACTGATTTGAATGTAAGCAATTTAGTAATCCATAACTCACAATTGTAATCACAAAATTCTAATTTTTACCAAGATTTATTTTACATTAATATCACATTACCGCCAGGAACTGCACTGTAATGATGATGGCACTCTGTGCATAACGTCCCAGATTCAACACAACCTCTTAAAATAATTTACTCAAACAAAAGTGATACGTCCTGAAATGGTGAGTAGTATATCAAGTTTAGAAACCCGCTGGTGTTGCTATCAAGAAAATGGCAGAAATCTTTAGAACTTCGGTAAATTCACATTATTATCAAACGATTTTCTTTAAACTCGGAATTTTAGTAAACGGTTGGAGAACCATCCGGTACACAAAAATGACAGTTAAGAAGATAGATTAATGTCAACTCTTCCCTGGGATCCTAATAATTTCAACTGTTTGTGGAAAAAAAGTGATAAATCGTCTATCAATAAGATATTCAAAGTTTAAAGAACTCATTGGAGCCTTTTTTATTAAAATGCAAAAGGCAGAAATATCTCTTCAGTAAAGTGGTATTTCCGGTTGAATAATTTTGTCAGATAACTTCCTGCAGGATCTCATGATGATAATACAAGAAATGTCAAGTTTGAACTTGGCAATCACAACGTTAGTCATACAGCAATTTCGTACTAATTCTGGCCACAGCCAGCTACTAATCTCGCAACGGATTTAGGGAAACATTGAAGGAACCATTCTCCTACCAGCAAGATCACTAAACACAAAGTGAAAGATTGTCCGTTATTACTAGAATTAGTCCCGCTGGAATTCCCTATTTCCTGAAGTTTCTCATGAATTCTATAATCTTTGCGGTGAACATCTCTCATCTTTGATTGGGGGGTATTGCTGATTCGCCTCCGAGCAAGAGTCCTACAAGACTTCACATATCAACGCTCAGGTGCCCCCGGGTCGTGCAAAAGGATCAGCAAATTGTCACAAAGCAGCCCAAGCTTAAGGTTGTGACAAAATGCCAGGGCCATTACACAATATGCCCTATACCAACGGCCTTTTTGAAGGCCAATCTCGCTCCAAGGAACTGCGTATTGCAGATGGACTGACTCAAATCCTATATACGGATTTAAAGAAAATTCTTATCGAACATGACATTGAAATCTTTGCAATTGCTGAAGCAAGTGCTGCATCGGATAACGTTGAAAGATTTTCATTTCCAGGTTATCAGCTGTACTCCCTCGAGCGATCACGACTGCATTCCAGTGGAATGATCATAGGTGCAAAGCTCAACTTGACAGTAAAGCATGACGTCATGAAAAGAATGAGTCCGAATGACCGACTCGAAGTAGCGAGGCTCGAGGTATGGAAGAAGAAGGCGCACAAGAAAATATACTTTGCCCTACAATCCTCCAAGGAACAAACCAGATCTTGCATGGCTTGAAGCTCTCTGGGACTCAAATTCAATCATGGTAGGAGACCTCAATGCACACTCAAATAGGTGGGGTTACAGAGAAGCAGACGCAACGGGAAGAATCTTAGAGTCCTTCATTGATTCAAACCTAGTCGATTATGTGGAAAATGCTGAGGTTGAACCAACCTTTCTTTCATATACTTGTTCCACGTCCCATCCAGACATAGTGCTTGCACATACCAGCCTCGTACCACTCTTGAGTCATATTTTGCTTCCTTCCCCTCGAGGCTTTGGGCATAAGATTCTTGCCCTGAAGCTGACCAGGCCATGCCAGGCATCTTGGAAAAACCCAGAGTGCAGTGGAACCTGAAAAAAGCTGACTGGAAAAAGTTCCATGAGATGACCGATTCGCGACTGGGAAAACAACTTATTTTTTATGACAAAATTGACGTCTTACTCAAGAACCTTCAGAACGAAATTCTGGTTTGTGCTAAAGCCTCCATACCTCGAGGAAAAGTAAAGCGTTATACTCCGTTCTGGAACCAAAAACTAAGGTCACTCAGAGAAGAACAAATCCAAGCAAGAAACGCTGTTGAGGCCGCGAACACCACACCGAATCGAACTCTTTTCAAACAGATCACTGCAACCCTAAAAAGAGAGATAAGTGTGACAAAGAGGGCTTGTTATCAAAACTTCCTAAAGAAGCTTGACTTTAGAAAGGATGGTCTGAACGCCCATAGATTTCTTTCTAAGCTTAATAACCAGGAGATGAGGAAAAATAACCCCATGTATGATGGAAGGAAGTTGCTTACTTCTGATAAAAATATCGCCGAATACTTCCGTTCACACTATGCGAGAATAAGCAATTTTCGCCCTAAAGGAAAAAACCCGGTGACTCGGCTGCCGCATGGTCCCTTAAATGAGCTCGAGGATGATCTGTTTAACAAGCTCTTTGATATCCACGAACTTGAGGCTGCTCTTTCCCAAACACAAAAGAATAAAAGTGTCGGACCAGACGAGCTGCTGTCTGAAATGATCAAGAACCTTGGAGCCAATGCCCGTGAAACCTTGTTATGTTTTATGAACATGGTTTGGAGGGGAGTCTATCCAGCTGAATGGCGAAAGGCAGAAATCGTACCAATACCTAAGAAGGGTCGCCCACAAGACAAACCAGAGGGGTTCAGACCTATAGCCCTCACAAGCGTCCTAGCAAAATTATACGAGCGTCTTATGCTGGTACGCCTGGATGTCTTTCTTGATTCCAGAGACATCATTTCATCAAGGCAAGCCGGATTTAGGCGGAACCGTGGGGCTCTTGAACAGGAGGTGAAAGACGGGTTCAATAGGCAGCAAAGTACTCTGGCCGTTTTAATTGACTTCCAGACCGCCTTTGACCGCGTGTGGCGAAAGCTTCTACGCAGCAAGCTTGGTAACATGGGCGTAGGAGGAAATCTTTACCAGGCCCTGTCACAATTTCTAGCCCAAAGGTTTATTAGAGTGAGGTACAATGATGCCAAGTCAAAGTACAGGCAAACGCACCAGGGTGTCCCTCAAGGCGCTGTGATAAGCCCAACCTTATTTAATATCCTCATTAATGATGTGGTGAGTACCATTCAGACTACCCCAGGTGTGCAAGCTCTCCTATACGCTGATGACTTAATTGTGTGGGCAACCAGCTCCAACGTAATGGCATTGGAAAAATGCCTCAATCATGTTATGAAAAAGCTTAGCAAGTGGGCAAATCAGAATGGGATGCTAGTTAATCCTAACAAATCAGAGTTTCAGCTTTTTACCATGTCTACGCGGCAGTTTAACGTGGACCTCAAATTCGAAGGCACCAGCATCAAAAGGACAAATGAGGCTACTTATCTTGGAATCAAGCTGGATAACAAATTGTCGTGGGCCAAACACATATCCGCAATGGCAGAGAAAGGCACAAAGCGTAGCTCCCTCTTGCGTAGATTAGCTGGAACAAAATGGGGAGCCAGCCAAGATGTCCTCACTCTTGCGTACAAAAGTTATATCTGCCCTGCAATGGAATACGGAATTGAGCTGACACTTACCTCATCTGAAACAGCCAACCAGAAACTGGAAGTTGTACAAAACAATGCTTTGAGGGTGGTTACTGGAGCCACTTTCTCAGCCCCGATTGCAGCTATGCAGCTGCAGACAGGAATCGAACCCATGAGCACAAGAAGAGAGCAGCTTGCTCTATCATTGAACGAAAGGCTGAAGCGTGGGGTGGACCCATATTGGGCTGAATATAAGCCGAGTTCCCAGAGGCTAATCACCCAAGGTTCTTTCTCCAATAAAGTTGAACAACTTGAGGCTAACAGTGCACTTGAACTTCACTGTCGACAGCCCTTTCTTGACGCTCTCAGTACTCGCCCATTTCAAACAGCAACAGGGTTATGTAAATCTACTGGAACCCGTAAATAAGAATGAAGTGCCACCAGAACAACTCAAAGCACTGGCACTTGAAACCATCGCCATCAGATTTCCCACACCCTACTACTTACATGTATATACGGATGGTTCGGCAAGAGCAGCAAATTCAAATGCTGGTGCCGGTGTTTACAGCATCCGTTTTCGGTGCTACGCACCGGTGGGAAGAATAGCCACAAACTTTGATGGTGAAGTGCTTGCCGTGTTGATGGCACTGCGAGAGCTGTCAAAAAGAGACGAACCCTGTGCGGTCATTTTGGTTGATTCCCAAGCTGCAATTATGGCCATCACATCTAACAACATAACTGACTCTAGGAGTGTGATAGATTGCCGCACCACAATTGATGGACACCTAAGACAAGGACGTAAACTTGCCCTCCAATGGGTACCTGCTCATGTTGGAATCGAGGGCAATGAGCGAGCGGACAGATTGGCTAAGCAGGGTGCAGGAATGGAACAACCAGAATTGCCTATCCCATACAGTGGTTCAAAACGACTGATTCGGAGCTCCTTGCTGGAAAAAACAAAAATGGATTTGGAGAGGAAAGCACAAGGACGCCAGTGGGAAACCCTCTCACATCATGACGGCATGATACCCGCCTCAGCACCACGCTATGTCTCAGTCGCATGTTTTAGGATGGCAACTGGACACGATTTAAAAAAGCACCTCCGAATAGGAATCTCGAGGGACTCAAGATGCCCCCTCTGTGATACCGGACAGGAAATGACGGCATCTCACTTAGACACGTGTCCTTCTCTTGAGGATGTAAGAGAAAATTACAAAGATGACAACCGGTGGATACACCAGGCAAATTTATATTGGGCTGCAAGGGAGCGTATGGATAGTATCCAAGAAAACGCGATGACATAAGGAAAAAAAAAATCTCTCGAAACAAAGTAGCTATTCCCCCCCCAAAAGATAACAGTTGTGCGGTAACCATAATGGTTAACCGTCATACCTCGAGATATATATATATATTTTTTTTTTTAAGGGCGTCAACATCTATGTGATTGGCGCCCAGAGACTTCTCAGTGCACTGCCGGCCTTCGGACAGTGTTTTCTCGCTACAGACAACACTGTCCATCCAGTGAGCTGTGAGGCTCCTAGAAAGAGAAAATCTAAGGATAGCACTGCTGGACTCAATCCCGGGACCTCCAGGTGGAGTTCAGCAGGCTACCACTCAGCTAATCCCTTCCCAGCCTCAGGAAAGAAAAGTCTTTTCTTTTTTCCTAGAAATAACTAGCTGCTGATCTCATTACTTCCAAACTATTTGCTAAACTACTAAATCTAACTTCATTAGGATAGAACAACGAATAGCCCAAGCTGGCATCGAGACCTAAGTTGTTTTTGTCGTAAAAAAAAGAAGGAGATCATGCAGTATAATATTCAACCTTCTTAATTATGATAATACAACTGATTATTATGTTAATAACACCTAATTGTCGGTAGGTCGTCAGGGAATCAATCAGTTGGCGACCTCACACTTTAGACTGCAAATGGAGTGGGGGAAACGATATCATTGTGGTCAGATGTATTTTTGTGCTCTGTGCTTTTTTTTTGTTTTTGTAGTGGTTTTTGACTGTTTTTTATGTTAATTTTTTTACAAGTAGTAGTCTAAGCAAAAGGTGTTATTACGGTGTAATTTTAAACTTTTAGGACGTAATATTTAACGAGAAAAAATAAAAAGTTTGCTTAGTTTTTGTATGTGAAGAGAAATTAGAGACCTGTGTTTAACATGCCTGCAGATAAGGGCCTGTCTAGTGGTGGAATAGGTGAAAGTAGTGGGGGAACAGATCTTGGCAGTCGTATTTTAGATCGTATTAATGCAGTTCATGAAGACGTAAGTAATCAAATATCTGCCATAAATGTTAAAAATAAGGAATTAACAGACAGTATTATGGCCTTTAAAGATGAAATAAAAACAAGTCTTATAAATATTAAAAGTGATATTAAACATATAAATAAGGAAACGATTGCTTTACGTAAAGAAAATGACTTATTGAGGGAAAAAGTATCTTATTTGCAATCTTCTCTTGATGAAACTGTTCAGAATACATCATTTAATAAAATCAGAATAATGAATATACCGTTTGAAATGAATTTAAATATTGATGACTTGATAATGCGTATTTCCCAGGTAATAAACTTTAATTTTCAGAAAGAAAAATTACAAGATTTTTATCGTGTAAAACCAAAGAACGATAAGCAATTATCCCCAATATTGTTTAATTTTTTGAAAACCACTGATAAAATAGAATTTTTAAATTGCTATAGAAATTATATAAAAAATGACAGTTTAACTCTGGAGAAAATTATAAACGATGGTGAGACCAAACTTCCACTCAATACTCACGTGTTTATATCTGAACATATGAGCCCACGTTTGTATTATCTTTTTAGAAAAATAAAAGAATTTAAAACGATGGGAAAGCTGAAGTATGTTTGGTTTAGAAACAATGGAATTTGGGTAAGAAGAGAAGAAGGTGCTCGTAAATTGGCTATTAAATCTGAAGAAGACTTTAGTGCGTTTTTGGATTATACTCCAACGATTTTCTCTGTAGAATCAGAATACGATGAAGTGGAAACGGATAAATCAGATATCTCAAAAACTAGTTCTTCAAAAAGGAAAAGAACTGGCAGAGCTCAGTATCAGTCTATTAAACCTTATTTTTTAAAATCAAAAATTTCAACCTCGCCGAAAAAAAAGTAAAAAAATATGAAATTACTGGCAATCTGACTGTTGGATTAGGATTCTGGAATATCAATGGAATCAGCACGCTGTTCAACATGACAAACTCAGAATTCAACAAACTTTTAGAAATGGACATTTTGGGTTTCTGTGAAACATGGTTAACTTCTCCTAATTTTGAATTTGCGCCGCTCACTTCTAATTACGACTGTTATTTTAGAAATGCTCAGAAATCTGTTGGAAAAGGTAGACCCAGTGGTGGACTAATGTTTTGTTTAAGAAAAGGTAAATTTTCAGCTGTTAAAACGTTGGTTTCTACTAATAATTTTTTATGTTTATCATTAATGTATATGGAAATTAACGTATGTTTAGGGTTAGTTTATTGGCCACCAGGTTCGTGTAACGATTTTTTTATAGATTCTTTTTCGTATGATTTATATAATATTTTGGCTAATTTTGAAAATTGTAATTTTTTTTATGAAGGGGGCGACTATAACGCCAGAATTGGCAATTTAAATGTTCTTGACCGCGAAATGTTTGTAAATTATAACTTGTATGAGAGCAGATGTTCTTTAGATAAATTAATAAATAAAAGGGGTATAAAACTTGTTGAGCTAATGGAATCAAATGGCCTGTTATGTTGTAATGGTAGATCTTTTGACGATAGTCAGGGTAATTTTACATTCATAGGAGCTCAGGGGATGAGTGTTGTAGATCAAATTTGGGTTTCGGCCAATTTGTTGGAGTATGTGTTAAGTTTCAAAATTGAAAATATTTCTGATATTTCTGACCACTGTCTATGCCATCTAAAATTAAATTTTAATAATAACATTATTTATGACGGTTGCAATAGTTCACAGTACAACAATGTTTTTGTCTACGATAGATCAGAACAAGTATTGAATAAATTTAATAATATTATTGAGGCACACAGTTCATACTCACTTGATGTCAATAGTGTAAATATGTCAAGTTTATTATTATATGATTATTTTTGTTCAATAATGCAAAGAGCTATGTTTGAATCTGGTGTCTTAAAAGAAATAAAATTTAAATCAAATAATTTCATAAAAAGTAATAAATGCTGGTATAATAATGAATGTTACAAATCTAAAAAGGAAGTTAATAATTTATATAAGAGATGTCGTAAATTGCAGTTTAAAAATATTGATTTATTGAATTTAAATAAACAATCTAAAGTTTGCTATAAACAGCTAATAAAGAAAACCAAGTCGCTTTATTTTAATAATTTGTATACTAATCTAAGAAATGTTAAAAATCCATCTCAATTTTGGTCTGCTGTTAATATTTTGAAAAGAAAAATTACCCTAAATGTCCCATATCTCTAATAGAGTGGAAACAATTTTATCAAAATATTCTTCCTCCGAAACATAATAATGAACTGACATTTTTTACTTTTTTTCACCCAGAATTAGACGCCGAAATTAGATTAGAGGAACTAATAGAGAGTATAAATAATAGTAAATATGGCAAAGCCACTGGGTTTGACCTCATTCCAAACGAATGTTTCAAAAAACTAAATTCATTTTGGACTAATTTCTTATTGAATCTTTTTAATAATGTATGGAATAGCGAAGACTTGCCCAAAGCTTGGTCTTTAATAAAATTAAAACTCATACATAAAAAGGGCGATTCCAGAGATCCATATAATTACAGAGGCATAGCCATGTTTAATTGCATCACAAAACTTTTCACTTACATTATTTATAATAGATTAACTAAATGGGTAGAGTCAAAAGGTTTAATTCCTGAGGAACAAATGGGTTTTAGGAAAGGGAGAGGGTGTAGGGACAACATATTTACTCTGTCATCTTCAATTAACATTTTTTTAAGGCTAAAGAAGAGAAAAGTATTTGCCACGTTTATAGACTTTAGAAGAGCATTTGACTCTATTTCACATTGTAAATTGTGGTATAAACTTTATGAATCAGGAATAAGTGGTAAATGTTCACGTTTTATAATGAATCTCTATGGATCGGCCTCTATAAAAATATCAGATAATGTTAATGTGTCAGAAGAGATACCCGTCACGGAGGGGGTTCTCCAGGGGGAAATCCTCAGCCCACTCCTCTTCTCCCTATACATAGCCGGTATAATTCAGTTCTTTGATCAGTTCAATTTTAAGGGGATTAATTTGGGCTCTGAGAAAGATTTACAATTTTTAATGTATGCTGACGATATTGTAATGTTATCCTACTCTGCTATAGACGCACAATTGAAACTTAACTGTTTGTCAAAATACTGTAACTCAAACTATTTAACGGTAAATACGGACAAAACTAAAGTAGTTGTTTTTCAGAAGGGTGGAGTGCTTGGGAAATCCATAAAGTTCACGTATAATGACTCTCCGGTTGAAATTTGTAATGTATTTAATTACTTAGGAGTTCCTTTCTCTTCTTCTGGCAAATTCAGGCAGGCAAGTCTATCTTTTCTAGCTAAAAGTTCTGTCGCCAATCAAAAAGTGATAAAAATGTTGGGCGCATTCAGGTCAGACTCCTGGGGAACCAAGATTAAATTGTTTGATTCACTATCTGAGAGTGTACTGTTGTATATGGTAGAGATTTGGGGCATTCAGCACTCTAATATTGTCGAGAAGGGTCAATTGAATTTTTTTAAAGTATTATTAAAGTTGCCAATCAATACTCCCGACAGTTATATTAGAGTTGAGGTAGGTCGTGTCCATCTAATATGTAAAATATTTAAGAGAATGTTGAGTTGGTGGGTAGTATTATTACAAATGTCAGATGATATGCTGCCTAAACAGTCGTATAATATGTTATTGAAATTTATAGATTGTAAAAATATCCCATTTAATTGGGCATATGAGTTGAGAGAGCTTCTCTATCGGATAGGGGCAAATCATATTTGGAACAGTCAGAGTTCTGATATCATTAATAAAAATTATAATAGTTTGGTTGAAGCTTTTGAAAATCACTATTTGTCAAAAGATGTAGATTTTGTTATTAACTCACCGTTTAATGTATATTTTCGTAATGTCAGTAGCCTAGGAATGCGAGAAGAGTATTTGTATCATAATATTAACATCAATAAAATTAGATTGATCTCACGGTTGAGGTTAGCTAGTAAAAAGTATGTATCTTTGTAAATGAAGAAAAAGTTCAATTTAATAATGAGCAGTTATGCAGACTGTGTGATTCGGGGGATAAAGATGATTTGATCCACTACTTACTGTATTGTCCGTCTCTGTCTCCATACAGAGAAAAATACTTGAAACACTATTTGTCGGACTGTAATGACACAGTTTCTAATATAGAACAAGTACTCTCTCGTTTTGATGGAAACAAGATTAATAATATATACTTATTTTTTGTCAAAAGTGTCAAGTTAAGAAAGCTACTTATAAATTAGCTTATTATAGTTCAGATGTATCGCCTAGTTATTTATCTCTATTTTCTTTAAATTCTTAATGAGTTTACAGTTTGTAAAATATTGTACTGATTACCAGATAAGGAGGATATTAATTTTCAAAATGTTTTGGTTTTTTATTTTTATTTTAGATTTTCTATGAGTTTTGTATTTTGAGGTATATATATTTTATTTTATTTTTTCAAGTTTTTTGTTCTGTTTTGCTTATTAGTATTTCATTTTTGTATTTCTCCCACTTCTTGCTATAGATTTTTGTATCTTTAAAGCAATAAAGTACATACATACATACATACATACATACTTTAGACTGCAAATATGGCCAATAGAGGTAGCAGATACGTCTAACTACTTGGGTTTAGCGCAATCTCTCGATCGCCACACACTCGATTACGCTTGTGTAAACTTTTACAGTGGGGGACGTACAACACGAAATTGCCTAAACCTTATTTTCTGGTAATTTAATAGAATATTGAAATAGGAAAAACACTGTACTTATACCGGCAGAGTTAAAGTAGGGTTTTCAGCCGCTGACAAGTAATCATTGATACAGTTGAAAAGTGCAGAACAAAATGGAAGCAAATTAAAATAAAAGTTCAGGAAATAAACCATAGTTTTAATAAAGCTATCTGCTTTGGTGATCTGGTTTGCATAAAGGGGATCATCCAGCTCTTGCTGGCGAAGTTGTTCCAAACTGTAAAAAAAAACAAATTTTGACTGTTATCAAAATAAATAATCACAGAAGCAATGATGAAATAACTTGATAACGATCCTCAAGACATTACATAAACATACCGATTCATTAAGTTACGAATTTCCGCTTGATTTACAAGAATGTTGACAAATTTCCCAATCACATGTATGTCGGCCATACATACTATACTTGGTTGCAAGATTTCGATCAAATTACCCCTGTCCAAATATACTTTTGCAGCTGAAAGCAGAATGAAAGTCAATGTACAAAACTTTATTAGGTATATTTTTCAGTATTGGGAAGTCTTAATGTTGTATATCTACATAAAGGAAGGACATAAATAATTTTTACATTTAGTAATTTAGTAGATTAATGATGGAACAATGATTTTTCAATGCATCAATCCGCTCAAATATAAGCTTAATAGAAAATAATTTAGTCAAATTCACCAGGACGCGGGGAAACGTTGCGGCTAAATTGAGCAACCATGTAATAAAATACTACTGCCAACTCTTTTACGGTGAGATCACAAAAGAAAAACTTTAAGTTGAAATATATTACACTTTGATGCGATAAGAATGCAATTATCCGAAAATTGAAATTGGTTATATTCTATTTGGATTGAAATTAAATTTTGATCAGACCAGGACTAGATCATAGTGAACATAACTAATCTATGAAATATTTGAAACTCGCAAGTGTTTGTTCTTGTTTGTATAAAGTGGATAAAAAAATTCATATTGAATTTGCATATTTTTATTCTCCTGGGAACTATAGTGGTATTATTTCGGAGAAACAACCATGAAAAATTGAAAGACTATTTCTGTTATACATTCCTATTATTTCGAAAATAATTATTAATAATTTATCAAGAATATCACATTTTCCTGTGCCCCTCGTTAGCCATTCGACATTTTGTTTGTTTTATTAACAATGCCGAAACGTAACTAATATTTATACTGATTAGTAATTTATATAAACGAACATCATAAGAGATAAATTTAATTAAAAGAATAATTTCATTTAGCTATAATACGAACTATATCGGTAAAAATCTTAAAATAGACCCAGCTATGTGGGATTCGGTGTTTGGAACTGGAGAAAGTACTGATTATTATAAAATTATTACGACTTTTTGTCATTTTCATTCCAATGTTTCTTGTTTATTAGTCGGAGCAGGGAACGGCTACGAGGGTGCAGCTCTTGCGTATGCCTTTAGTCGGCCCTGTATGAGAGGAAGATACCCTTACTTACTTTCTTGATGTAAAACAAGAATTTTAGTTTTTGATCATTGTTTTAGTTCATTTAGTTTAGATCAAATGTTTTCACATTTAGAAAGTTGACATTCTGCGCAATCTCATTTAAAAAATTTAGTAATATGGAACCATATACATACCCGACAAAGAGCCAAGAATTGTCAGCATGGTACCGTGATAGATAAGAATGATGACTGTCCATGGACGGCCTTCTTGATTCATGAGTCCAGATATTACGAGTAAATTATAGACCAGCTTTAATGGTGAAAGTGTTTTAAAATTCTGGAATTTGCATATACAAATTTATGAAAATTTTAAATATGAGTTGTGACTATTTTTTATAACATAAGTTTGGTCAGAGTGGCTCTGGATCCCCATTTACAAAATTTATTAAAGGCGTCACCGGACAGTTACATGACCTTTCTATTGCATTATCTAATACAATTACAAAATTCATAATGTATATAATTTTCATGGAAAAGTATTTCAAATAAAAGTGATAGGCACCTATTATATGTAGATAATAGTTTAATGCTAATATTTAGATTGCGGGGGCAGTTGCTTAGTCTTAACTTTAATGTAACTGGACCAGAAGAAGCCAGAAAGTGTACTCTGTGTTCTCTCAATGTTTATGAAGATATATTCCATTATTTGGGGGTGTGTTTGGTATTAACTGAGTATAGATTAAGATGGCTAGGGAAAAAACAATTGGATCGGACTGAAATAATTGAGTTATTGACTGGAATGAATTGGAAAGATCTGTTTTATTATCATGTAACTGCCGGCAAATACAGATCCTTTTTGATAACGGAATATAATGGCTAGTGAACGAAAGTAGAATAGGAATTTTTTGATTATTTTGAGTATGTAATATTATTTTTCAGTTTTAATTTTATGTTATCATAGCAGTATATAAACAGAGCATGCTTTTTTTATTTTTCCTACAGTATAGATTTAAGATACGAGTTTATTTTTTCTCGTAGTTTGTTTAAATTTTGTGTCTATTGCAATTCGGACTGACGGATTTATCCAGGTCCTATGAGTTTAAGTGTAATACTATATATTAGGATTGATTAAATGTACTTATGTATATATTTCAATAAACTTCTAACTAAAAAAAACTAAACTAAAAAACTAATAGTTTAATGCAAATAGCGAAAATCTAAAAAAATTCAACACTGTCCATCGCCGGACAATGAGCTGTAGAGACTCCTCCTAGAAAGAGAAAATCTAGGGAGCACTGCTGGATAATGTCTTAAGATATATTTAATCTCCTATTCCCCTAATCATCCCCTTTATTTCCTCCCAATGTTGCGGAACCTATTATTAGTGTAACGTTCTTCCTATTTTGTGTACAAGACCAAGAGGGTCCAGTCAATAGACTTAGAGGAGATTCTTCAAGCCCCTATGTTACATTTTTTATGGAAAACTTAGCCTGGAGATAGCCTTCCGGTTTGACTTCCCTGTTGCAAAATTACTCCGTGACGGCTACTGCTAGCTCGGGACTACAAAACGGTAGTGAGGATCCCAATTTAGCCAACTCTCGTCCGCCCACTCATTGCTCTCTATACCCACAAGAACTTCCCGCTGCTCTTCTGACCCACTACATTAGAGCTCTGCAGGGCATTTTCAAAGTTTGACGCTATCGGAGAATACCCTTATCTCTTTAACTTCTCCTCGCCATCTTCCCCCACATAGCAGCATTCAAACAGCGGAGGGCATATGTCACGACTGACAGAGAGCCCTGTATTCTGGCATTTTTTATTTATTTGACATTCACTACAATTTTTCACCTTTAGAAACCATTATTCCAGAAAAAAATTTGGATGTTGCTGCAAGATTGGTGTTGATTGATCTCGATTAGAATGGATGGTCATGTTCATATATGAAAGTTATTGTTGTATTGGGGGGAGGGGGAGTTACTACGCAGTTACGAAGTGTATATTCTTAAGAAAATAGGGCCAAGAATATCATCTTTGGAAGCACCGGACTTCACAAGTTGGAAAGAAAGTTTTTCCCACTCCTTGATTCGCCCAGTGCCAAAACACTTTCTTTTCAAGTATTTATGGTTCTCGGAATCTATTTCCGATGAGAACTACCCTACGCTGAAATCTGACTAAAATGGCAAACTTCCACTTATAGCATTAAGAGAAATTAAAATGAATGAATAATATAAAGATTTTGTTAGTTTCTAAAAAGATCAATAGTTTTTTCAATTAATTAAATAATTTAAAATTATTATATTTCTAATTACTGCAGTAAAAGAGAAGAAATAAAAAGAAAAAGTAAACGAAAACTATTAAAAATACAAGAATTACCCCAGGGAAGATTGATGCCATCTTTACTGATCGACCAGTAAGAACTGAACTCCGTGACCAGCACCTTCTTAATATCAATATATCCCCCATTCCAGACCATCACAGGTATTTAACTTGCCTGCTTGATTGTCAATATTTAAACACCGTTTTAATTACAGTCTTTAACCGGCCCACACTATGAGTTACTGTTCTTTTCTTTTAAGTAACGACCATAATATATCGAAATTATACACTTCTTCCTTAAAATCCAGTGCCACGAGAAAAATGAATGGGTACGTTTTATAAATACTAGTTTCACTTAGAATTTACCAAGACTGTATGTAATTGTATACAAATTACAGTTCTTTTTATCCCTTCCACTACACAGCTTACTAATATGGTTTTAAAAAAACCTCTCCAGTATTTCCGTATTATTTTATAGTAATTACAAATATATTCATCACTTTTATTTTTTTTATTTTTTTAAATAATATCAGTTAATTTTTATTTTCAATTCATCCAAATAAACAGTTAAATTTCTTGACATTAGGTATCATAATGATGATATACCGGCTTTTTATCAGCTGTAATTCCCCAAGTATAAGCTGTGTGAGTCGAACGTCTTCTGCGTTATTAAGTAGGTCGTGTAAATAGAAGCAAATGTCTATTTATGAACAGACGATACAGATTACTGTACTTTCAATTATTCTCAAAAATTCAATATACAGTTTTTGGCCGAACCAGACTTCATAAGTTGTTTTATTTGGCAGGACTTCTGTTTCTAAGAAATGTATATAAGAATACACTGCCTCTGCCAATAGAGCTTTCCCGCTTTTTGCCTAATATAGTTAAAACTGCGCACGTTTTGCATGTTCATCATTTTACTGTCAAGTATTTCCCCAATCAATTGTCTTAATATATTTTAAATTTTTGAAATTCTCTTGAAGTAGATTCTTTTCCGTTATCATTCTGACTCTTTTTATAACACATTCAGTTCCTTTTTCTACTCTCTTCTTGTAATTTTTCAATGTCTTCAGTATATCTGATCGTTTTCATAACATAAATGATTCTCATAACGCGAAAAATCAGCAATAAAAGTCACAAAACATTTCGCTCCGCCTAATGATTGTGTGTTTCTAGATCTGAATGTATAAGCCCAAGTTTTTCGTTTTCGCGGTGTTCCAGAGTTTTGTATGGAAGTTGTGTAAATTTAATGTTCGTGTACACCACAATCAAGACTTGTGTCTTCCAAGTTTAAGTTAAACTTTCCGCCATATTATTTATTTCTAATTTCTCCAAAACGTTGAAGCCACCTTTCCAAATTTCTAGGTTGTTCCCTAGCAGTAAACTGACGCTCTTCCATGGTGTTGACACTATAAAGGTTATTTCTTTCTATAGCTTCCATCACTATTGTCCGTTTTTGCGCTTGATGTAAGCTTTGCTTTTATCAAATATTACTTTGTTCCCATTTTATTTGCTTGTGAAATGATATTAAATTATTACTTAATTCTGGAACAAAAATTGCGTTTTTCAAGTTTGTATAATTGTTTTGTTATTCGTCTTAACGCGCACAGTCCACTATCTCCGGAACTATATGATTAATTACATTGATCTGATGCAATATAAATTTTAGTTTTTATTTTTTCATTAAATGTGTCAAATGATTCTTTTTTAGTGGACATGTGTTTCGTTGCTGTACTGTCCGAACACCAAATACTTGATTTCTTCATTTCAACATTGCAAGCGATTGTAAAGATGTATTTAGGTTTACTTTTCTTGTTTTAGGCTTCTTTCTTATCTAAAATGGATCGGATTCTTTGCGCATTAGTTTGGCAAATTCATAGTAATTTCCTTTGCATTTCAACTGCAATTTAACATTATTTTTATTCTTATTCGTGTTCGATAATGTCTGTGCATTTTACTTAGCTTTTCATTTTGTCTTAAAAATGGAATTACCTGAAAATTCAAATTGATGAAGTTGCTTTACTACTTTCGGCTATCCAGTAATAAATTGGCTCAAATAATTTATGGCGAAGAATATGTCTGGCCGAGTAGCGATCGTCATGTATGTTAAGGAACTTACGAGAGATCTATATGGAATTTTCTAACAGTTTGGAGACTGTGATGGGAAGTTTCAATCCTGGTTTACTAACTGGTTTGCAATTCTTTATGTCATATTTTTCTAGAATTTTTTCGATGAACTTCCGTTAGTCTCATTATTCTATCATAATGTTCAGAGGAGGTTACGCTGCGGTTACACAGAGTACATACAAGTTTTTCTCGGTCTCTGTTTTTTGTAATTTTTTTATCCTTTTTAGTTACACAGTGTATTTTTTCGGTAACATATTGCAAGATATAATGCCTATAATAGATATCAGTGTGTGTAACGAATGCCAAAGTGAAATTAAAGGTGACTTTATTCATTGCAATTTATGCCAGCATACAAACCACCCTTCTACTGGATGTACCAGCTTATCACGCTCGGAAATTCAATCCTTACTTAGTAAAAAGAATAAATTATTATTCATATGCAATAAGTGCTCTACAAACTCTAATAATTCCATGGATACACCCCTTTATCAATTGATAAAGTCTCTTCAATCTGATATTGCTGCGATTAAAGAGAAACTAGATCATTCTATACATAAACAGATGATAAGAACGAGTTTCTAGAAGAATTTATATCCGAATACAACGAACGTACGAAAAGAGAAAAGAACATAATATTATATAACGTTGAAGAAAGTTCATCTCAAAATTTAAATGACAGAATTGTTCACGACACCAATGAAGCAACCAACTTGATAAAATCAGTGGCAAGTGATGTTCCAACAGCGGACATAAAAGTAATTCGTCTCGGCAAATCTACTGAAAATAAAATTCGTAATAAGAACGCAATTCCTAAAGAAAGCAATGTAAGATTTGGTTACGACCAAATTTATCTTCAAAGACAGTTCCTCAGAAAACTGAAAGAAACTCTGAATGAACGTCTTAAAGCAGATCAAAACCTAACGATAAAGTACCGAAATGGAGTCCCAACTATTATAAAAATGTCAAAAAACTTGACAGGAGCCATCAGATTTCAATCTACTATCAAAACGTTAGAGGCCTAAGGACCAAGCTGGATCGTCTGAAACTATCAGACTTCATAAATGACTGTGATATTTATTGCCTAACTGAAACGTGGTTGAATTCGTCAATTAATTCAAGTGAATTAAGTTTTAGTTTATACAATATTTATCGCTGTGATGGAAGTGAGACGAACATTCTGAAATCTGAGGGCGGTGGTGTATTAATTGCAATAAACAAAGCTTTCAATAGTTTTCAAGTTCCTACAACTTGTCATAGCGTAGAGCATATTTTTATTATTATAGTTTTGGGAACAATCAGTCTATTATTGTGTGTTGTGTACATTCCCCCACAATCTAAAAGTGATATTTATACTTGTCATTTTGACGAAGTGAAGAGAATATGTTTGTTACATAAAGTTGATAAAATTGTCATGCTCGGGGACTATAATATTCCAAATATAGAATGGAACTTACATGGTTCTTTTAGAAATAGCAACTGTTGCCTGGAAACTTACAACATAATCAGTGAGTACCAGAATTACTATGACCTAACTCAATATAACTTTGTTAAGAATGTTTCTGGTAATATATTGGACTTGGTATTCTCTAATATAAACGGAGTTGTATGTAGTTCAGTATTAAGTGATCACTTTCTTGTTCCATGCGATATTTATCATCCTCCCCTTTTTCTGTCAATCTTAATATATTTATTGATAGAAAATACTACAAAAATTGTAGAATCAAACGTAATTTCAATTCAGCCAGCTATAATGAAATGAATAACTTCTTATTATCTATAGATTGGGATAATGATCTTAACTGTACCAGTCTTGATTTAGCGGTAGATAAGTTCTATAATATTCTCAACACAGCTATTGCCAAATTTGTACCTATCATTAAACAAAATACTAGTACTTTTCCTAGATGGTTTACTCATGAACTAAAGGTTCTTGTCAACAAAAAGAAACAAGCCCATATGGAATACAAGGAAAATGACTCCCGTGAGAGCTATCAAGAGTTTGCTAAACTAAGAAAATTATCCAAAATTTTAAATCGTAAATGTTACAAAGATTACATTAGTAAAGTTGAAGGTTCTGTTAACCTTGATGCAAAATATTTCTGGTCTTATGTTAAATCTCTGAAAACGTCCCCAACCATACCTTTTTCTGTAGAATATAATGATAAATGTAGTAATAATAACTCTGAAACTGCTAATTTGTTTGCTGATTTCTTCTCCAGTGTATATAACAAATCCTCTCTTTCTTCTCTCGAACCCAGTTATGAAAACGTTTCCTCCACATTTTTTTTGACACACTTTGAAATATCCATAGATGAGATTACAAATAAGATACATTCCTTGACTCTGATAAGAGTGCTGGTCCTGATGGAATCCCCGTTTTATTATTAAAGAATACCCCATATTTGTCTCATCCACTCTTTATCCTTTTTAATAGATCTTTGAATTCTGGCATTTTTCCCTGTAAATGGAAGTCTAGCTTTATTAAACCTCTTCATAAATCTGGAACTCACTCCCTTGTGAAAAACTATCGGCCAATATGCATACAATCTGCCATACCCAAACTTTTTGAATCTTTAATATATGATATAATGTACCCACTATGTAGTTAATAATCAGCCAACAACATGGTTTTATGCCAAAAAAATCAACCATAACCAACCTTTTAGCTTTTGAAAATTATTTAATTTTGCTTTGCCAATTCTGAACAAATTGACGTAATTTATACTGACTTGAGTAAAGCATTTGACTCTATAAATCTTGACCTGCTCGTTAAAAAGCTTAAATTAATTGGCTTCCATGGTCCCGCCTTGAACTGGCTGATATCATATCTGCACGACCGAAAATTATTAGTTGTCGTTAATGATGCATTTTCATATGAATTTGATGCAATCTCTGGCGTTCCACAAGGCAGTCATCTAAGTCCATTATTATTTAATATATTTATTAATGACGTGATTGGACATTGAGCTCTTGCGAATTTTTGCTATTCGCTGATGATTGCAAGATCTATTCAAGAATTAGAGATATAGGCGACGCTATTAATCTTCAAAATGCTTTCTCTGCATTTATTTATTGGTGTTATAATAATGGTCTCTCTTTAAATGTTAACAAATGCAAGAGCATGACATTTTATAGAGGGAAAACTAAAATTGATTTCACTTACTTTGCCAATAGTCAAACCATTTCTGCAGTTAACCAACATACTGATTTAGGTGTTATATTCCATTGTTCTCATTCATTTACTCCTCATATTCAAACCATTGTAAATAGAGATCTAAAAATGTTGGGTTTTTTAATCAGATGTACTAAACACTTCTCCAATATTATTTCGATTAAAAATCTTTATTGCTCCATTGTTAGGAGTATTTTAGAATCCGCTTCACAAATTTGGTCTCCCTATTACAATTCTAATATAAATCTTTTGGAAAAGGTGCAACATAAATTTTTGAGATATATTGCCTTCAAACTTAAAATTCCTACTCATGATGTTTCCTATGACTCCATATTACTTGAGATTAAACTGTTATCACTTGAAAAGCGCAGGGAAATAGCAGACATAATATTTATACATAAACTTCTTTGCAATAAACTAGATTCTCCTGAATTGTTAGCTTCTATTGACATTAATGTTCCAACTCACAATACAAGAACTTGCTTACATTTTCAGATACCCTATTCTCAATATAACTACCTAAAGTATTCAGGACTGGAAAGATTACTTTTAACTTGTAACAAATATCCAGATATTGATTTATTTTACATGTCTCCTCAATCAATCAAAACATTTTTTAGACCATAATAAATATTGAATGTATCACATAATACTACATTTAGATACACCTACTATTTTGGAAGTATTAGCAATATTAAGTAATAACTTTTATTATTTTTTTGCTTGCTATTATTATAATTATTATTTTTATTATTATTATTAATGTATATTATTAGTATAATTATAAGGATTTGTAATGGTAGAAAGAACATTACCTCTATTTATGTTGTGCAATTAGATTCATTTTAATTATATTTTGTATTTTGTAAGTATTTGTACTTTATTTTAGTAACATCAGGTTTATTTTTATTTTATATACAGCCAATATTATTATTTTTTCTTGTATATATTAAATCAAAAAATTGTATTTATGTACCTGTGTATATATGTATTTTTCTTTTTTTGTAAATGGGCACTCTTGCCCGTATATAAATGAATAAATAAATAAATAAATAAATAATGTGTTGAGGGAAATATATAAATGGTAGAAATAAAGGAACACAGTTTTTATTAAACGAATGACAAACTTCATATCGCGTATCTCTCTTTCTACATGTGCCAATCATTCCCTACCAATATTTTAACAATACTGGCCCTTAAAATGTCTGACACACAATCTGTAGCAATATTATTCAACTTTTTCTTTATCAAGTAATTTCCAATTTAGGGCCTATCATAACGTCCATGGACGCAGTTATTTGGATAAAGATTGTAAAAGAGTTGGTCTTCTACATTTGAATACACCTTTTAGATCAGGTAAGCCATTGCTAAATTTGTTAGTACAGTGATGGTCAACCTGTGGATATGATAATCGTAAGTAGTTGCACAAATCAACTACTTTTTCCAGCCCTAGGTATATTGTGTAAGTGTTGGTAGTAACAGTGTAAGCGTTGTTCATATTTTAAGGCTGGGATATCTGCAGTGACTGAAGAATTTAACGCTGCCTTCGGGAAACTAAAGACTATTTTTTGACTTTCAAAAGAACAAGGAAATCCTTGGTCGGATATGCAGACACTAATTGAAGAAATTGTCTATTTGATAGAAAATGTGGGAACCCAAGAATCAGTAACTGTTGCTTTGTCGAGTGTTACATCGAAAGCTGCAAAAGAGGCTAATTAGAAACATAGAGAATTACTTAGAAAATTAGAAACTTAATCACCAACATAGAAGCCACTAAGTGAATTAGAGCTGGACTGACATCAGCCAACAAACATATTCACTGAAAACCGAGGATAACCAACGATGACCAAGCAGTTGGTCAAAAGTCAGATATACCATTCCCGCGCAAAACTTATTGAAATCAAACACCACTTCATTAGAGAAGATGGTTGTGTACCAACCAACAGAAGAAACGGAAGAATTGTTGACCTTCCCTACGAAAGGCGTTATTAACGCAAAGCAAGAATGGTGTTCACCGCGACTACAACAAATAAAAGGTGATGAAGATTGAAGTCTACGCTTGAGGGGGCGTTTTAGATCAGTTACAAGTTGGCTTTGGTTACATTACCTTCCCTATTGTACTTACTGAATACCTTGAGTTATAATATACCGCTTTGACTGATAAACTGTGTTCTGTTCATTTTTACCGTTTATTTATTTCCCTAAGCAGAGATAATGTAAGGAGCAGAGACGAAGCTTTACGGAGTGGTGATTCAGCGTTGTCCACATGTATCTTGATACTTTAGCTGATTAGAACTCTTGCATGCTCTAATGATTCTTTAGATGTAATCTTGTTAGCTAGCTGGTTGAGAACTTTGTGGAAACTCCTTACTCCTTATTACTTAAAACTCCTTATTGTCTGTTTGATAAGGGTTCCGAAGCAGTAAACAGAAGATGATATGACGTTTGTTTCATCAACTACTCAAACTGGTTTCTGATTATTCGAAGCATAAGCATTGATAAATATGCGCCCCAATAACATTGAAATTCAAATAAAACACGAACTAGTGACAGGCCGCGTATGGGTACAATCGTAATATTAGTAGCTGGCAACTAATAACAAACAGCTAGTTGGAACAGACCTATTGGTTTACAACATAATAAACTTGGTTGGCAAGTTTTCACTAAATAAACACTTCCTTAATCATATTAATTGTTAAAAATTAAATAATATAAACAGTTGACGGAGCAATTAGAATTAGATCTAACCAATAACAAAGCTTACTGACTTGTTTATTTCCCGACAAATTGTAAATAAAATGACGTTAAATTCTACTTGTTCACTGTTGCAGTTAATAGAGTAGTAAACTAATGACTTTTTTTTTTTTTTTTTTTTTTTTTTTTGAGCAATGAACCTTTCGGTTATTATGCTCTTCCAATCATTCTAGTAGTTAACTCCACCCTTGAGTGGCTCCCTTTCACTGCATTCATACGTCGTACACATTCATTCAGTTATCCATTCACAACTGCAATCACACCAATAAATACATATATCCCAATCGTTACATTCACGCCACTTGTTCATTCTAAACTACACTATTCTATATCGGGGAGAGTACTCGATATTCTTCTGGTCCCTTAATTCTAAACCTAAAGTTAAAATATTTTAAAAATTATGTACAAGGTATTTACACTTCATAGATTTCTTCAAATCTTGCCATAAAGACCTATATCTTTTATAAATTTTATTATCCTGTCCACATTAGCTGGGTCATTTTTCAAAGCCTCGGTTAAGGAGTTTGGAATATTGTTCCGTTGCCTATGTAGTTGGTACGTCTGACATTCAGTGATAATATGCTGGACGGATAATGGGACATTACATGGACTACACATTGGGATAGGATCGCCACACATCAGGTAACCATGGGTCAGCCATGTATGTCCGATCCTCAAACGAGCCACTACTACCTCCTCTCTCCTGATAGATCTACTGGAAGAGTCCCAGGTCTGCACAGTACCTTTAATTGTTCTTAGTTTGTTATTTACAGAAAGAGCACTCCACACTTGCTGCCAACTTTGGTACACATGGGTCCTAATATTACTAGCTATGTCGGCAGGCATGCTTCTCTCCACTGTAACTTCCATATTTGCTGCTTCCTTTGCTGCTGCATCAGCAGTAATATTTCCGCAAATTCCAGCGTGGCCAGGTACCCAAATAAATGAGACATTAGCCCCTTCCTTTTTCAAATTGTGCATTTGGGTGTGGATGTCTTGGATGATTGGGTGTTTTGCATAAATATGCCTTAAGGACAGAAGAGAGCTGATTGAGTCAGAGCACACTGCTACATCACCCTGAGTTCCCCCAACAATGCATAGTGCCATATAAATTGCGTAAAGTTCTGCAACATAAATACTACTTGTCGGTGGCAAACCAAATTTATAGTTCCGATCTTGAATGAAGATAAGAGTGTACAGTACTTTATTTAATTGTTTTCTGTTCAGTAATTCTAAAAGATATTGTTTATATTCCGTTACAGAGGTTTCATTTTTAGGGTGTTTCAACAGGGATTGGTTAATTAATATTGGTGGAGTTAACCAGGGGGCTGTTGCTTGCTGCTGATGCCTGAACAGTGGAGGGATAGTGAGTCTGTTTTCGGGTATTAAATTTTTACACCTGATGCCGAAGGGCTGGGTGGCTCGTATGGATCTGCTATACCTCTCCTCTAGTAGAAGTCGGGTTACTATCTTGTAGCAGGGGCTTAGCGGTTTGCTGTTTAATTTTAACAAAAAACCAAGGGCTAAGAGCTTCCGTCTATATGACAGTGGCAATTCACCCGCATCAACATACAAACTTAGCACCGGGCTGCTTTTGAAGGCACCTAGGGATATCCTAATTCCTTGATTATGCACGGTGTCCAACTGTTTCAAGGCAGTCTCTCGGGCAGAAGCATATATGAAACTGCAGTAATCAATTTTTGATCTCACTACAGCCCGATATATCTTTAGTAGTGTTTCTCTATCAGCGCCCCATTTATTGCCCGCTATTATTTTTAACATATTGATGGTCTTACGACAACGATCACGAATGTCTCGGATGTGAGGAATCCATGAAAGTTTGCTGTCAACCATTAGTCCTAAATAGCGAGTGGTGTTTACCATTCTTATTGAAGCATCATTTATGTACAGAAGAGGGGTTGGTTGCTGCCGTCTTTGTCTAGAAAATATCATGCACTTAGTTTTCTCTGGAGAAAATTGTAACCCATTGTGTTTTGACCACTCACTGAGGTTATCTAGAGCATGTTGTAGTATACGTTGCCCCTGCAGGACATTATCTACCGTAACGAAGACCGTGAAATCGTCTGCAAAAAGGACCGATTCAACAGGGGAAGGGATGTGTCTGGTGATACTATCAATAGCAATTTTGAAAAGTAACACGCTTAAAATACTACCCTGAGGGAGACCATTTTGCTGTACATAAACATTAGAAAATTTTGTTCCAACCCTTACTCTAAATTTGCGATTGTTTAGAAAATTTTTGATAAACATAAATACATGGTCGTTTATTCCCCATGTGTTCAGGGTGTCTAACACTTTCCATCTCCAGACCATATCATATGCATTCTTGATATCGAAAAAAATTGCAATTACCATTTTTTTCCTTAGAAATGCATCCTGGATTGCATGTTCCAATATGACCAGGGGCTCTGCAGTAGAGCGACCCACCCTGAAACCGAACTGGTAAGGTGACAATAGGTTCCGGGATTCTATGAAGTAATTCAATCTGTTACACACCATTCTTTCCATTACCTTACACATACAATTTGTAAGTGAAATAGGACGGTAACTTTTTGGAGAATGCTTCTCTTTTCCTTTTTTGTATATGGGAATTACTGTGGCCATTTTCCATGAGGAAGGAAAGGAATTTGTCATAAATACATGATTATAAAAGGATAACAAGGTTTGTTTCGATGAAAAATTTAATTTTTTAAGGAAAACATAGGGAATATTGTCCGGCCCGGGAGATGAATTCTTAGAATTTTCTAGTGCCGATTCTAGTTCTGCCATAGTGAACGATACGTTGATGGACAAATCATTAATTTGATATTGTACATTGTTAATTTCATTACTTTCTTTCCTTCTTTTGATGGCAATGAAAGTCGGTTCGTATGCTTCGTCAGATGTATATTCAGCTATGTGAGACGCAAGACATTCAGCAATTTCAGACGGTTGGGTAAATTTCTGTCCGTCTTTTTCTAATCCGGATATTAAATTTGTTCTACCCCGGCCACTAATTCACTTTATTTTATTCCAAATGTCAGCTTGTGGGGTATTTCTGTTTAATGAGGATACATAATTTTGCCATGTTACTCTTTTCTGCATCTTTATAAGTTTTCTTGCTTCGGCGTTCGTTTTCTTGTATTCTATATAGTTTTCTCTTGTGCAGTGCCTTTTAAATTTTCTAATAGCCCTACGGCGCTTTCTGGTAGCTTCTTGGCATGCTTCTGACCACCAAGGAACTGTCACTCTATGTGGTAGCTCCTTTGATATCGGAATTGTCGTTTTGGCTGCCAACAAGATTTTGTCGTTTATGACATGGGCCATTTGTTCACAATCTCCCTGCAATTCTCGGTCAGTTAGGTTGGACATTTCCGCGTAACGTGTCCAGTCAGCACTTTTAATACGCCATCGCTTAGGCCTTACTTGAGGTTGAATGCTACTTTCTACATTGATGCAAATAGGGTAGTGATCGCTACCATACGTATCATTTAAGACGTACCATTGCAGCCTTGTGACAAGAGATATGGAGGACAGGCTTAAATCTATTGCTGACGTTGTTCCGAATGATGAAGATATAAATGTCTCGGTGCCATCATTTAACAGTATAAAGTCTTGCTCTTCAAAGGTATTCAATATTTCTCTTCCCCTGGCATCCGTATGTGCTGAACCCCAAGCAGTATGGTGAGCATTAAAATCGCCTAGTAAGAGGGTGGTACCTTGAATTTCACTTAGGAATAACCTAAATTCTTCTGGATTTATCCTCTGGAGAGGAGGAATGTAAATGGAGCACAGTGTAAGTTCGAAAGGTAAGGAGACCTTCACAATTATCGATTGGAAGTTACTATTTACAGATACCTGTTGACATAAAATGTCTTCTCGCACCAGAATAGCCACACCACCACAAGCACGTTGGCCTTGTAAATAATCTTCTCTATAGCAATTGTAGTGTGGCACCAGTAGTGCAGTGTTTGGTTTAAGATGCGTTTCCTGCAAACACACAACTAATGGAGACTTTTCTGCGATCAGCTTCCTCAATTCTTCCTATGAGTCAGGTATCCATTCATATTCCACTGTAAAATGCTCATTTCAAAGTATATTTAAAATTTAAAAAAAAAAAATATTTGTATAGATAAATAAATAATAATAAAACTTTCATCTATTCTAAGATAAATGAATCGTTACCTTTTGACACTTTTCGGTTGCACTAATTTGGCACTATTTGTTTCATTATTTGTATTATTTCTAACTGATAGCGCTCTTTCTGAGGCTTTTATAGTTTTGGGCGTATTATTTGTCTGCGACGAGGTTGAGGAAGCAGACAGAGGACGCCTAGAACCTCTGCGAGTTATAATGTTATTACTACTTCCTCCCAAACAGTTTTTGGTAGGAAGGGCAGTAGCTCCTTCTTGATTATCTTCCATTAAACTTTCTGTCGGGACGGCAGAAGAGGCAGTTACCCCCTGTCCTACTTCGCAAAATTTTATTTTTACTTTCTCCAATCTTCTTAGTACAAATTGGTTTGCCCCTAGATTTTCATTTACAGTCTTTTTAGTTGTTTTAGGTAAATTTAATCTTTCTGTAGCTACAGTTTGGGTTATTGGAACATTTTGCGGAATGCTGTGGATTTTTTCCAACTTCTCAATTCTATCCATTACCATTTCTACACCTGTCAACAGCTTTCCAAGAATTGTCTCGATGGTTTGATTTCTTTCTGTTCCTGCTCTGGTGGCTCCTGCATAGGACATTTCATTTGGGCGAGGTAATAACCTTCTCTTGGCTTGAGTATATGTTAATTTTTCCTTAGTCATTATTTCTCTGATTTTTCTTTCGTCTTTGTAAACTCTACACTCTCTGGACCAAGCTGAATGGCTTTCAGCACAGTTCACACAATTTAGGGGGTCATTACATTCATTTTCATGCCGCACTTGGCCACATAGTCCACAGACAGGAAACTCGCTGCTGCAATTCGCAGACGTATGGGCGTATCTTAAACATTTGAAACAACGTAAAGGGCTGGGAATGAAATGTCGCACTGCCAATATTAGGTAGCCCAATTTTACCTTCTTAGAAAGCACAGGAGCATCGAAAGTCAACACCACTGCTGGAGTCAATGTCTCCACACTGTAGGGGTAGTGAACCCCCACCACTCATCCACTCTAGCGAGTGAACCCCCATCACTCATAAACAGCCCCTCGCGCACAGAGAGAGGAGAGGGTTCGGCGAGTGTATATATATACGAGAAACAGAGTCAAAGAGATTCTGTTCACAGTCTACACTTCAATTGTACATATCGTTTAGCCACGTCAGTCTGTCTGTTCAGTTCTTGTAGTGTAAAGTATACAGTCCTTGGTAGTCAGTAATATACATATATATCAATTATATATATCTTATACCGATATTGAGGTGTTATTTATCCATCAACATCCACAACCAACATCTCCTCCTACAACTATTACAACACCATTCTTCTTTGATTTCAGTCTCCTCACTTCTACTACCCCCTGGGAGGCCAATTCTTCTTTAATCTCTTGCTCTTCACAATATAGGAGTTCATATGAACTTATAACACCCTTTGAGACATTCAGACCTCTGTGGGGTTCAACTAGAATATTTTCACCACAGAAGACAGTCATTGTTAAAAGCTTATCAAACTGGTCTTTACACATTACCTTGATTAATAATTTACCATCTCTTAATTTTTTAATTTCTGCCCCTGGAGCCAATTTATTCATTTCTTTATATAATTTTATTGGATTCGCCTTCTTGAAAGACTTATCCTCATCTGTCATCTTCACAATAATAAATTTCTCTTCACAATGCACATTGCCTGATGAATATGGTGGTTGTAAATGATCATCCATATTTAAAAAGGAATTCATCTTCCCAGTGGTCCAGCCTCCGCGGACTCTCAAATGGACCCCGGTAGTAGCCAGCACAACTCATGTTATGATGGGGTACCAGGGCAGACCATCAGAGAAGACATAGTCCGGCCACCACAGCTGACCCCGTCCACACAATTTGCATGGAAGAGCCCCCGTGGAAACCATCCTCACCCATGGGTTGCCGCACACGGCAAACGTGCGGGAGAGAATTTACCTCCTCTCTCCTGAGGTCTCTAGTGGTTGTGTATGTGTATATGTGTGTGTGTTTATGTCTGTGTAGCGTGTGGGACTAGTACCCGTGGGGGCGTCACTCCCCAGGAAGCAGCTAATCTGCTCCCCCCAGCGGGGGAACTAATGACTAATGACAGTCAACTATCAAAAATCGAGAACAGGTGTCGGCAGTCGTGGCCAGGCACGAAGAAAGAACATGTAAGTATTTTAAAGTTATTATTTTTACGAACAAAAAAACTTCATCTTTTTAAAAACCAAACTTGAAAAAATTAAATGTTGAATAAGAGACAAAGAGAAAAATTATATGCCTTAAAAAAAACAACCATGTCCTCTTAAAAAAGAGACCTCATGGCAGCTGTATGTTAGAATGTTAGATGACTCTTGATACTTGTTTGAAAGTTGATTTAGACCTTTCGAAAGCTGGTTGAAGACTTACTCAAGCTTCATTTAGTAGTTGAAGCTGATTTAGTCTTAATTTATGTAGTTGGAAGCTAACTTGCCGTCATGCAATTTGACATCTTTTTTATACAAGTGGGTATTAAGGGAGTGGTGCCTGTCCTCTGCCCAGGATGTCGTAACAGGCTATTTACTAAAGGACCGTATTCCATGTGGCATCTCTTCTATTCATTCCTCTCCTATGGACCACAAAAATTTAGCATGTGTATCTATTGGGTTCCCTGGACTGTGGGATATCACAAACATCTTCCATTCAAAAGAATACCCCAATATAATTGCACCTCCTTTCATACCTGCAGGTACGACATCTTTTGATATTCAACTTAGTCTGAAAGTGTTATACAAAATTCCTTACCTTTTTTCTTTCACTATCGGATTTTATACATCTTCAGGGGAGATGGTGAAGATATCTAGGAATAACAAGTGAGTGGCAAATACCACTATCTTGAACGGCTTTTGAGTCCATTGAAGTAGATAAAGCATGCTCTCCATGGGCGGTGTGGTGGGAATGAGATAATGAACTAATTTCGCAAAAAAAAAAACGTTTATCCACACAAATGAAAGTTGCAAAAAATACATGTTGAAATTGAAAAAGAGAATATTCTATCTTTTAAAGAGAGAGAACAATAAATGCGATTAAAAATATTACTTGTGTAGCATGTTGCTTTAGTCTTTTTGATAGACGTGATAGTTGCGATCAAATGCGCATTTGACATGGCACCCATGACGCGATTGACCGGCAGATATTGACAACAGGGAATCGCTAGCGCTGTTGAGCGGAGTGAATTCAAAACACACATCTATATCAATTACATTATTATGAATAATAGTTGTGCATATAAAGTTGCGGATAAAAATTGCTGTCATTAATGTGTGAATTCGTTCATTTAGGAATTTTACATTTCATCTCCGCAACCACCGCGGACCTAGTGAAACACATATTTTCCAGCCAATCATATTATGACAGTTAAGTTCGAAGATAATAGAAGTTAAGTAGGTACAATAAACAAGTTTTAAAATCATAAAAACAATTTATTTCTAAAACACATTTATTTAATTTGTAAATACATGTGAAGTGATAATTATCTGGCGAGAAACACACACACACACACACACACACACACACCACTTTCTCTCACTGCTGTTCTCACAGTTTCTCTCAATACCACAGTTAACATTATTTCTAATTTTGAATTATTATATTTATTTGTTTTGGAATGAATAAAAGTGACCCTCAGAACAAAAGGCATGATATCATATTATTATGGCCAAAATACCTTAATTTATGTAGTTGGTAGAAATGTACATTATACTGAATTAGGATGTTAGCTTAACGATGCACCTTAGGGTTGGTATAACGTTGCAGCTCTCCCAGAACCCCTCTAAAAAAAAAAACAACATTTTTCTGGGGGAACTATTGCAGTGCTAGTTACTTATACGTGTAAATAGTGTACGAAGGAAAACATTGGACCCACTTCTTACAAACTTACGACTAATAGAAAAAGAAACATTCAACATTTCAACACACTAACAGATCATTCTTGAAAAACATTTTTCCGCACCCAGCGGTCCTCAATACTTTTATTTCCGGTGCTTAACTCAATTTAAAAATTTTGACACTATGCCTCTTATGGCACTTCAGTAAGGCTAATATTTGTTAGGCGTTTCAATAATCCTTTTTTTACTTGGCTTCCTTGCATTACAAAAAATTGTATATCAAAATCTGTAAAGCTGTAGCTATAATGGGTAAAGTATTACTATCGGTTAAATGGATTTTCTATGTGACCTCCATGCTCGTCAACAAAGAAAAAGCAGAGCAGCAACAACTTTACGCCCCAGCCTCAGTTCCACGAAAGTCTACAGATATTGATTTGGAGCAGAGGATGGGAAGTGGACACTTCTTGTGAAATAAGTGCAGAATGCGCTAAAATCTACATTGCTGGTGCGTCCGAAAATAAAAACCAGAGCACGAAATTTGGCTTCTTCCAATATGTATTGTATTTCCGGGGAGAAATCAATGACCAAAAGCAGACCGCAATACTTCCATTACAGCAGTAGGAGAAAGTTGCAGGTGATTTCGCCTTCTTCTGGTTAGTGTATTTGGTTCTAGTGATTATAATCTGTAGTTTTGTCTAAAGATCTGTTTGTAAATTACTCAACATTGTTATGTAGGAATAAAACCCTTGCAGCACCTAAAAGAAATAACAATTAATTTTATATTTCATATTATACAACTGAAGTATAAAGTATATCATTTGGAACTCCAAAGAGTTGCATGTCTGTCACGACTGGCTTGGTTCGCATTCTCTACCTCATCCTTCAAGTAGTACTGAAGTGGTCACTCACCTTCCTGCGACTTCTTTAACCAAGAAAGGATGTGATTCCCAACAATGTGAAAAATGAATATATATGTATATATTTTTTTACTTTTACATTCAGTATTATAGACCGCTTGTTGGGGTATGGACACATGAATAAAAATTACTTTAAAACTGTCACCAACATTTCGAAAATGTTAGTGCTTTCTTCGGGGTTTCGAGAGACTTGTATATATAAAGCTTAGACAAATTTTGGCCAAACACTGTGTAACCGCAGTTACCTTCACAGTTTTGCTCTTAGAGCTGATTCTGACGGTCTGTCAAAGGCATCCAATTCCCTCTAGAATCGCATTATTTTTTACAGCAGGCATATCAAAGGTCACAGCAAATCCGGTGTTAATTTCAAAAGATATTACTCACTTTAAATTTAATACCATTTATAAGCAAAATGAATATCGATCAATTTGGATATAAAGATTTTTTTTTTCCTTGTAAATATATCTTTATATATCATTTTATGTTTTAAATGAATACATTAACTGTATATATACAGGGTGTCCCAAGGTATATGGATAATGACTTTTTCTCGGAAACTAAGATAGCTAGAAAAAAACTAAAAAATACGTGCCCCCGTAGTTTTTTGTTAGAAATCCAAATTTAATTTGCAAATTTGTTTTGGTGCTTCGAGAAGTCCACGAGAAGGACAGGCACCAACTTCATTTTTTCAAATGGTTTTTATTTAAGAAATAGATTCCTCTATTTTTTGTAAGAAAAATTTACTTGAACGGTTTTTTTCTTTGAGCGATATTTTACAAGTTATGAATGAAAACCATGATTCCTATAAGAAATTTCAAAATGATATTATAACGGTTTTTTGATTGAATAAGAAGAAAAGTACTACTTTATTATAAATTTTACTCCTCATTAATTACAGATCTTGCTCGAACTGGCCTCTACCATTAGAGATGTATTTCTTTGGTCGAAGGTACAATTGGCAGGAAAAAGCACGTGTATGCATCTCTAATGGTGGAGGCCAGTTCGAGCAAGATCTGTAATTAATGAGCAGTAAAATTTATAATAAAATAGTACTTTCTTCTTATTCAATCAAAAAACCGTTATAATATTATGCTTGTTTCCGGGTTTTGTTTGTGTCACAGTAAATGGATTCCGAACCTGGGAATTATCCTCTGTGGTTTGGAAAATATTGCAAAATGGTTGATTGTAAATCAGACAAGTATTAAACCCGGTAACTCTTCATGTATTTTAGACTTCGTTTCAATTGAAAAAAAGTGGGGTCTATATTATACCTTGCACGGTGCGGAAAGTACATAGGCTAGACTAAAAAATTAATCACGATACGTCTTAAAGAACATATTCACCGTGAAAAGCTTAACAAAACGCAGAAGTTTGCTCTCGCAGAACATGGACAACTGGGCACGAAATAAGTTTTGAAGGACACCAAGATCCCTGCCCAGGTAAACAATTATTATGAACGTGACATAAGTGAGGCAGTGGACGTTGAGAAATAGAAAACTGTCTAAATAGAGACTATGGCATCGTCTAAGCTGAAGATGGGCATCCTGCTCAGGGAAAGGAATGAAAACGTAGGGGAAAAACATCTAATGGAATTCCGGAGCAGGGCAAGGCAGAATGGCAGTGGCGTGGGAGACTTAGATCTCATCATCCGCCAGCCAAACATGGGCAACAAAGAGAAAATCAAGCCCCGCCCATCACCTATAGTAAACATGGTGTTCCAGGAGGTAGTCAAGATGGTGAGGAAGGAGCTACGACCCTTCTCTACCAAGGTTAATGGCCTTATTGGCTTGCAAGGTATAACGACCCTGAAGAGGACTATTGCAACGTGGGGAAACGTCGGTTTCTAGCAAACCATAGGCGGTCCCAACCAGAAAACTAAAGTATTCTTCAAAACAAGAAAAATTGGAAACAATCCAAATTATCCTTTTTAAATAAGGAAAACGTACTTTCTAGCCGAAAACGCAGTTTTATTTCTTGAACTCAGAATTGTTTTATTCTTTCTTTGGATAAATTAATTTCATTGCAAACAATTTTTAACGTGGAGCTGCATTTTAAACCCTACGAGATTTGTATTAATTTATATCTTTTTCACGCAGAACATCAACGTCCACTGCCTCTGTTATGTCACGTTCATAATAATTATTTACCTGGGCAGGGACCTTGGTTCCTTCAAATGGAATACGTTAATGATTTTCTCAAAACCTAGTTTGGGAAGCGCTGGACTAAAGAATAACGAAATCTTTGTATATTAATGGTAATAAGTGAACAGTGGCACGAAGTGACTAGAAGTAGCTAGGCAATATCGCTGGCCTTAGGAATGGAAAGAGTTAAATTAGTGTGAGGCATTTAATAAATACGACCTCATAGAGAAAGAGATAAGGCTCGCATATAGATTAAAGCGACAAAAGCCGCTGCATATAAATGTCTGTCCACGTGAATGTTTAATGAGAGTATGAAAACGGAGAAATGTGAGGAAAATGAATGTCAGGAAATGTGAGGAAAAAAAATTGTTTAAAAAATTGAAATGCGGATTATATTATTATTCAAAAGAGGGGAGGGCCAAACCGTGCGCTATCCAAAGCCTCTGTGGGCCCATATAGTACCTCAAGAATAACAACTATCGGCTCTGGAACAAGAGTCCACACGGGTTTAACCCACCTAAGATTCACCGCAATCCCAAAAACATCGGACCATAACCTTAAAGGGAAATAGCCTTTGGGCCAATGATTGTAAACCTAATTTCTTCACAGTACTGTGAAATATATAAAACTGCATTAATTTCAGGAGTATGAAGAATCAAAACAGAGTCAAGAGTTTGCTTTAGCTAAGATAGCTATAGTTTCTGCAGAACTTCGACATCAAAATGTGAATGTATCGCAGAAATCCTGGCAATGTCGCTCAAATACTCCAAGTTATGACAAACATGCTATTACTATACACATGTTTTTATTCAACCAATCATATGAATAATTACCGTACTAAAGCACATTAAATTGAACGTAATCAATCCTTTATAATTAAAAGTAAGTGGTCTGGTGGTGACAGTCATTAAAATCAGCAAATCTTTCCTTGCGGCCGGCTGTTCTTCATACCATTGTCCTCTGTATGAGCTTTCATGTAATTTCTCTACCTGGTAAACAACATTAAATACATTTTATTTTAGTTTGTAGTCAATATTAAGATTGTAAGTACCGATAAAACAATAAAATAAAATATAGCGGGAGGGGGTGTCCCAATAACTCACAGTCACCGTAACACAAAAAATCAATTGAGAAATTTCTCGGATAACTTACGTTATCCACTGGTTCAGTGCTAAGCAAGTCTAATACTCACAAAGCCACTGAGGCTCGCTTCCGTGAAGCTAGTCGACCTCAGTAAGTTTCCGGATCCATCTACTCATTCCAGACCCTTGCAATAGGAGAGGACAGAGCGGTATTTCTTTTTTGTTACGCCAAACCTGCAATGACCCGTACAGGCCAGACCCAATAGCATGCATGCTTATGAGCCACTTACGAGGATTATATAGCTCATATGCTTGCTTATGAGGATTGTAACCCACTATAATCCTTAAGGTTATGGGGCTCTGATTAAACGAATTGTCATAAGCGCTTGGAGTGTCCCTCGATGAACATTTTTGTTTGCCTTTCACCAACAGTATTTCACCGCCAGACCTCTAATTTGCTGTAAGGATGTTGAAACTGATTTTTTCACCGCCCTAGGAACAAAGGTTTCTCAGAAAGGTACCAGAACCATGAGGTGAGTTTTAATTCCATCAGGCCAATTCGTCCGCTTTCTCATTGCCCACATATCCTGCATGCCTGGGCACCCGAATACAATACACAAACTTTTCACTAGATTAAAAGACCCTACGCCGACTGAATTACAATCAAATATTATTTACAAAATAAATTGCCGGCAATGTACAGCCACGTATATTGGACAAACGAAACAATATTTAAAGAACAGGTTACACCAACACGACTATGACTGTAGAAAAAACAAACCTAACTCTGATAACATAACAGCACTCACTAAACACCATACTGAAAAAAGACACGATTTTGACTTTTCTAACACCATTATTTTGGCAACTGAACATAATAGGAAAAAAATTAATTTTTTAGTAATGCTTTATATAAAAAAAGAGAAAAATTCTATTAATTATAGGACAGATACCAACGGTCTCTCTTTAATTTATCATAACCTGATTTCTTAATCCCTGACCTTGTTTTTCCAAATAGACCCCTTTCTCCTCTAGTCCTCTAGTTATAAATATACCTGCCTGCCTCCCACTGTGGTTTATTTTTTCACTTTTCTCTGTGTTGTTGAGGTGTTCTCAACTTTTTAGTTCTAAATTTTACATAAGTTGTCAAGTTGGATATGTTTTAAAGATTTTTTATTGGTTTTTATATTTTTTATTTTTTATGTAAGTAAACCAAAAAAATGTTGTATAAATTAATCCATAATTTTAATTATTATTACTTTCTGTTTTTTTGTTTTGTTTTTGTTTTTGATTTTGACTTTCATAAAATAACCTATTGTATTTATATGTTGTAGGCCTTGAAAAAGACAATATATGTGTCGAAACGTTGGCAAAAATTTAAGTTCTTTTATTTTTGGTTAAAAAAGACCCAAACTCAAAATCCTTTCCTTCATACAAGTTAACGGTCGAGAAGAATCTTCCATAATTAAGTGCAATGTTATTGAACAATGGAATCAATTCGCCACCTTAATAATCTAATCAAAAGTCGATAAAAATTGATCGCATGAAGTTGTTCAGTTGAATAATTTCGAGATATTATTCTCAAATAAAGGACTGCATCCGAAAAAAAGTGATAGGTTTAAAGAAAAATCTTTGGATCTCGAGATCTATTTTCGAGAAAATTCCTAAAAGTCTAAATAGAAAAAATCTCAGTTGCGGTTGAACTCTTGAGATTCATAATTTTAATTATATCTAATGTTCCTTAATAATATACAGTGACAGTACCACCTACACTTTGATTCGATTATATCAATACTTGGTATAATATGGAAAATATTCATTCTGTAAATTATTATTATTATTATTATTTTTAATTTAAGGCGCGTCAACATCTATGGTCATTGGCGCCCGGAGCCTTCTCAGTGCACTGCCGGCCTCCGGAAAGTGTTCTCTCGTTACAGACAACACTGTCCATCAGCGGACAGTGAGCTGTAGAGGCTGCCAGGAAGAAAAAATCTAAGGGTAGCACAGCTGGGCTCGAACCCGGGTCGATTGAAGGTTGTGTCTGTGAGTAAAATTATAGTTTATTATAGTAACATTAGATTAGTCATAAAATATTTGTACAGTACCTGTGAATTAATTTCTTCCCCACATGCACATATCATTAATGGCGCAAATAGTGTAAAAATGAATTTATACATTAAATCCAGCCATCTCGAATCACCAGTTTGTATACTCTGAATGCATAAATTATACGAATTATAAAATAAATAAAATATATTATGATAGTATAAAAACATAAATTATTATTATGTAAACAATATATTATACTATAAATTATATGAATATATGAAAAATAATAAATATTAATTTTCTATTGTTCGCAGACAACAAATGTAAACAAATTGGTCAAAATTTGGGTTTATAATTCTAATGTTGAAATAGTGTCATGTATTACAAATTGATTCTATTATTTACGTACTAACAAGTGTATTATAAGCAATGTTTGAAGTTTATTTCACTAACAACTAAAAATGTAGCTAACCTATAAACAACTACTATAAGTGAGTACTATTAAGTGATAATAATTATTTCTTGGAAGATATTTTTTATTATCTATAAATAATAACGTTATTTATTTAATAATGTGTTATTTCATTTATTTATGTAATATAACTTAAATTGCTAACGACTCATTCTGATGGTTCTTAACGTTGATCCATACACCAGCTCCTCAGATGAGTCAACCACTTCTAGCACTTAAAATGAAAGCAAAAAGCAATGACATTTCACCTCGAAAAAATAAGAAGAGTTCACAAACTGCAATGGCTATTAAGAAAAATAAATTAGCAAGTAAAGTACAAATAGACATATTGCCCCAGACTGCCAACAACAATGATCAACCTGCAGGAAGCAGCCTTCAACTAAACACTCCCTCCTTAGGTGAAGAGAATAACAGCCCACCATGATTCTATACCTATAAACATTTCTCACCTATGTCGTAACAAATGAAATGGGTACAGCAGCTATAGCTGCAAAAACACATCCTGTCCATAGACCAACGCCTATTTACATTAAAAACTTAATGAACCTCTGAAAAGCCCTCTCAGAGTTAGCCAGAGCTAACAGCTTTACTTGTAAAGCTCGGATTACCAACCTAATTGTTAATACCAAAACTGTAGATAGCTCTAAAGGTATTATGCATTATTTAAACGAGAAAAAATAGAATACGATACATACCAACAGGAGATAAAGCTTACCGTGTGGTAATCAGACATCTGCACCAATCAACAGATCTGAGCTTATAAAGCAACAATTAGCAGATCCGGGACATATTGGCAATGTGACTCCAGAATCCGTCCAGTCACCAGGCATTCTTTACCCCTGTTCTTCGTGTATCTAGAACCTATGCCAACAATAAAAACTTATTTGATGTCTAAGCATTATTACACCATACCAAAATTAAATTAGTAGACCAACACAAGCAGCGACTAATTATTTAATGTAAAAGCTGTCAAGAATATAGACCTCAGGAATGTGGCAAGTCCTACTGCCAACACCGACCTCGCTGAGAGATGTGCAGAGTAGAGCATTTCGCTCCAGAATATATCAAACAACGTAACATCCCGCCAAGTCTGTATTATGCAATGGCGAACATCCCGCAAACTAAGCGAACTCCAATTAGCCTAGAGGGGAGACCAAGGTTACTCTGCAACCTACTGGTTTCCCACCATTCAAGAATTCAAACCCACTAAAAAGCAATAAAATACCAGATCTACATATTCTCAGGAGTCGCGGGGCTTGCGCCCCATTACTTCTTTAACTTCCTTCTAAACCCATCATTCCTGAAGTGACAGAAATCATTACCAAACTTTCTAAGAAAAAGAGTTCTGGCTACGATTTAAATGTTTCCAAATAATGTTCGTCAACTTCTCTGCGAGGCCATCACATAGATTGTGAACTACTCTCTACAATGCAATATCCTATCTTTTGGAAATTTGCTTACTTAGCAAAATTCCCGTTCTGAACTAACCTGCAAATATGTCCCTAGATCTTACCGACCTATAAACCTTCTGCCTTTTGTAGGATAAAGATTTGAAAATGCACTTCTTTTATACCTTCAATCATTAGTAATCTCTCTTCAAATTATCCCTCTCCACCAATTTGAATTCAACATGAACAAATAAAAATTTATAGTAGTTACTCTAAATAAAAATGTTATCTCTCCAGTCTACCTCTAAAATACTCTTTACCACCTGCAGACTATGTTAGTTATCTGGCACTTTACTTAGACAAATCTCTGACTTGGAATCTCCTTCTATACTCAAACGAACTTCTTTTAACCAATGTTTCAGAATTATTTGCCGACTTCTTGATAAACGCTCCATATTGATTCTAAAAAATAAAAACGACTTTATACCACACTGCTCGCACCAATTTGGAATGACGATCTGAACTTTGTGGAACTGCAAAATGAAATAATCTCGACAGACTTTCTTCCCCAACTGAGATCCTACGTCGTACCGTCGATGCTGCTTTCTACGTCTCGAACAAAACTATCCACACCGACCTAAGTTTCCATTCATATGCCCTACAAATTCCAGATATTAAATTCTCTCCCAGTGAATTCTTCTGTCTAAGAAGTAATCTCTCCCACCACCCTGATCTTGTTCATACTTTCTCTTCAGATTCACTTCAGAATAATCCTAGAAAATGACTGAAGGTCAATGGCCTAGTAATCTCGTGGGCAATAATGATGGTAGTAAAATGATAACTAATTATCCAAACTAGCGCCTCATTTTTATGTTACGTATTATTTTTATTTGTCACATGCATGTCATTTATTTATAAAGTTCTAAATAAATTTTTTAAAAAGAAATTGTTAGCCTTTTTTAATGATTGAAGATTCTTCTTGACCTTCTAATAATATGATGATAGTTCGATTCGGTCTTTGGAATAAAAAAAAACTTTTCTTAAAAAAATTAAAAAATTTTTGCCAACGTTTCAACAAATATTATTGTCTTCATCAAGGCCTAATACATAAAAATACATAGGGTTTTTTAGAAAAAAATCGAAAAACAATCGGCCGTAAGTAATAGTGATCCAAAATAAAATACATAAATTAATTTGAATTTAGTTTGCTATACTTACATAAATATAATATATGTTACACTTCAATACAGTTCACTTAAAAGTTTATTTTTGGAAATCTAGTAAGTGGAAACACTGAACAGAAACCGAACGATGGAGAGGAATAATAAGGTAAATAAAAACGTAACAACACTCATCAAACAACAAACTTGAAATTTGAAAAGTCACAAATTTGATTTTTCCAACACCAGGATTTTGGCAACTGAACCTAACAGAAAAAAATTTAACTTTTTGGAAATCCTATCCATAAAAAAAACAGAAAAATTTCATCAATTGCAAGACAGATGCCAACAATCTCTCCTCTATCTACCGCAACCTCTTTACTAACCAACGAATACGTGTAATCCGGCTATTCCCATAGTTCCTTTCCTCTAGTTCCGTTATAACTTATAACTATACCTGCTCTTGGCTTTATTATGCTTCTTCATCGTTCGACCTCTGGTCAGTTTTCCACTTACTAGGTTTCCAAAAATAAATAAGTGTCCTGTATTGAAGTGTAACATATATCATGTTTGTGTAAGTAAAACATACAAATTTCAAATTCGCTATTACTTTCTGCCTGTTGTTTTTCGAATTATTTTTCAAAAACCCTTTGTATTTTTATGTTGTAGGCCTTGATGAAGATAATAATATGTGTCGAAACACTGGCAAAAATATTAATTCTTTCATGTTTAAAAAGACCAAATCTCACTATCCTCATCCATCATTTTTTAATTATTTTAACTAAATTTGTATTTTGGCAAATATTAGGAGGGTATTCTAATGTATGATCACATGGCTGTAATGGACATATTTTATATTAGAGAGAAACTTGGAATTGGCACTTAGTTGCTCTTTATTTATAAGATAGTAATAAGTAACTGTGCCGAATTTAGGAATTTTTATAAATTATAAAATTATCATTTTATTTCAGTATTCATTAACTTGCAACTAGATCGTGCATCCCTAAATTAAAGATAAGTTTAGTCGAGAAAAGACAATTCTCCGATACCATGACTGCCTGCGGGTCGGTATCACAGCAACAATTTCATTTATATCCACACCAAATAACCACTCAAAACCCTAGGCAGGTGTTTATATGTGCAAGTACTTCAGTTTAGTAGATCTAAAGGGGACAATTCTAGTTCGATATCTCCTCGCTTCTGTATTCCAACACTTGTACTGACCTCTACTACAGTATATCAGGCAGCTAGAACCATCATCAATATCCTAATGTATTTGTCATTGTAGCCACTCCCTCTACATATCTATTGCAATAGTAGCATCATCATGTAGCAACTAGAAATATGATTTACTACGGTGGGTTGTAATTCGGTACTAGATTCGATTCTAGCATGTGCGTAGTTATAATTATTTTATACAATGTATTAGTTTATTGTCTTAACTATCTATTAGTAACACAGTATGTTTGTCAACTATCTCCGTCAATGACATCTGATCAATAATTGGATGTAAATCATTCTTTTTCTTTTTTTCTATTATTTTATTCTACAGCATCAAGGTTCTCACCTGAGGAATAGTTTCAATGTCATGATTTGTTTATCTTCTTTAAAGAAACTAACTAAATCACAGTCAGAGCTAATTTACTATCATTTAAATAGTAATGTTTTTTTCGGGAAAGCTTAGAAAATAAAGGAATTGCTAATAATAAATTATTACCTTGATCAGCAAATAGCAGTGCCCGCAAGGCTGTATTGACGATGCTAATATTTCCAGATAATATTGGCCAGAAAACAGCTCGTTAATCTGTTGTAAAATTCTGAAAAATTTGGTACATTTTTTAATAGAACATTGTTTTAAATGTTCATTGCAGTAAACATAGAAATTATGTGCACAAATGGAACATCACTTTCTCCTAAGCAAATCTCACAATTCTACTCGATAAGTTTTCCTCAACGTTGGAATTGGTATTGAATGCTTAGTTATTGGCTGAACAGTATTTCTTGTACTTCAGCCACTGAAGGAACTACAGCCGATTCGGGCCGAAAGAATACGAAAGTCATCGAGTACATAAAAGTACAATGTAATATACAGTGTGAGAGGTTACATACACTAACTAAATATTATGAAGAAATTTGGTGAGTATCAGTCAAGAAAGAAGCATTCAATTATGCCAACGTTTCGACAGAGTTTCCTCGCTTTAATCGCGGCTTTAATCTAAAAAGTAATACAATGAGGATCCACATTGTATTAATAATATTGAAAAATGCTGAATAATAAAAAAACAAAACAAAAAATTCTTTTAAATAAAAATAATATTAAACTTATAAATAATATAAAGTATAGAAAGTCGTGAAGATGTGGAGAAAGCATTTTTAGACATAAACATTTGTTACATCACAGAAACATAAAAAGAGAACATTAAAAGTTACTAGTGGCTTCTCTTAAATCATCTAAAAATGATGAAAGGGGATTCTTCTTTTCCGGATGCTACGAGTTATATCCGTTTTTATCCAAATAAAAGGAAAGCACCTAAAGGACGATGCCCACTTCCTATGAAGAAGACAAAATGTGCCAGTAAAACTGTAGGTCGTGTGTCCGAAATTGGTAAAGTGAGTGATGAAAATGACGAGTGTCTCGCGGTTAATAATAATGCTGATGAATTAATTCAGTTGCGTAGAGAAATAAAACGTCTAAAGCGTAATGCCACAGTGAACAAGAAGAAACAACTTGGCCAGTCTCACGAAATAGCAAACATTTAATTTGTCACTGGGAAATATTATACGGAAAGTTTACCACACAAACCAGTTTACTAACAAAAACTTGTGATTCGGACTTTGGTAAAAAAAATCTGATGTGAAACACTCACACAACTTGTTCTAACTCCAGTTTTCAAAATGATAATAGATGAATTTTAAAGTTTGTGTAGCAAATTGGATCAGTAAAAGCGCACTTCCGGTTTATTGATTTTCTTGAAAGTTGGAATTTTTGCCATCTATTTATTTCTAATTATTTTGTTTGGATGGTAGGATTGTATTATCAACTATGATAGTAATAGAAAAAAAGCATAACCCCACTACGTCCCATAAGAACCCCCTTAAATGGCTTCACCAGAAGAAATGTTACAAATAGAAGTTGTAGCTCTTTATATACACATTCCTAATTTAAAGAAAGTCGTTGAGAAAATACCAGAAAATTGAAAAATACAATTCAGTAAAAACCCACTTCCGGACATACGATTTTTCAAACTCGAAATTTCAGCAGCACATTTAATTCTAATTAATATTATTTAGATGATAGAATTGTATAGTAAACTGAAATAGCACTTTAGAGGAAAACCTAACCCTAACTCTACCCCTCCCACAAAAGTGCCCTTAAATGAATTTTTCCTGAGAAATGTGTCAAATAAAAGTTGTAGGTCTTTGTATGTGTAGTGGATGTATTAAGCTTAAAGAAAATCATTAAAGAAAATCGGTTTTCGAGAAAATAGCAAAAAACTGAAAAACCGTTTAGTAAAAGGGCACTTCCGGCCGATGGACCTTGCCAGAAATCTTCCTGTCTGATGTGTTGGTAGTACTTAAACGGAATACCAAGTTGAGTTCCTACAACTTCTCGTTTTTGAGATATTCTTTTCACACACGCATATACACCACAGACCATTTTCTAAAAACCACTTTTTTGGACTCAGGGGACCTCAAAACAAGTATTTTTGGTGAAAAGTCAATATCACACATTTGACACTATTACAATATTTCCCCTTACTAGGAGTTAAGAGAAATTAAAAACCGCTTGGAAACACCCACTCCAGTTTACCACATAGTTACATAGTGTGTAGCTTTTCTTATTATAATTATTTGTCTAATTGAACTAATAATTAGTTCGATTCCCTTTTTTCGTGTCAGATTTTCGATACCGGTTTTTCCTCGGAAATATCCGTTTTGAGGTCCCTTGAGTCCAAAAAAGAGTTTTTAGAAAATAGTATATATATATATAAGTATATCGATTGACGGGACGGGTTTCCTAGGCCACTTTTTTTACACAAGATGGCGGCCGTCCCCCCTCTCCCACCTCTAACCCCAAGTCCATTACCCTCCCCCACCAAATGACCCCCCGACCCCCCCCCCCCCCCCTTCCCCCAACCCTTTCGCCAACTTTCCCCCCCACCCCCTCCCCTTTTCCTGTAGGCGAAGAAATAATAAAAATTAATTTTTTTTTGCTGAGGTCAGCAAAAGCGATCTCACAACCTTCGTCATCCAAGTCCATCACTTACACCACTCAGCTATAGTGGTAACTTGGCAATAGTAGTTTTCTTTAGATCCTTATACCTCACCCCCACATACTTCTCCCTGATCTCTCTCATATACTTTCTCTCTCTCTCACTCTCTCTCTCTATAGATATATAAAATATATACACAGAGACTTAAAGAGAGGCTCTGCCCCACGTACCCCAGGCCAGGGTTCATTAACCTGTATTTTTCCATTCGTACAAAAGTTTATTACTCTAAATGTGGCACAATGTTTGCACTATAATAATATTACTATTTTTTTTTTTTTTTAGACGGATACTTATGTAAGTTTTTTGGTAAACAATAAACTAAAACTTAATCTATGGTTCCTTCTTATCTACTTTTATCGATCAAGTATATTGACATTTAATACAGTATACATGATTTATGAGTCACTTACTTGTGTAAGGTTTTTGGTAAGCAATTTACAAGTTAATCTCCATTTTCCTTTCTTTTTTTTTTTTTTATCGATCATTATATATTTATAGAATCCAATATATCGGTTATTTTTTTTTTTGTTGGCACAGTTTAAAGTTGTTGGACCTGTTATCGACGAAATAGTTAATAATATGTTTTATCGAACTAATTGTTTATGCAATTAAAGAAAGGAAAAAAAGCTAGTGATTTAATAACTGGTGTATCTCAATTTACATACCAAATTCCGCATATTTAATCACTAGACAGATACTTCGTTTTTTTTGGGTAAACAGATGAGTTTTTTTTTTTTTAGTAAACAATAAACTAAAACTTAATCTATGGTTCCTTCTTATATACCATACTTATCTATTTTTATCGATCAAGTATATTGGCCATTTAATACAGTATATTGATTTATGATGTAAGGTTTTTGGTAAGCAATTACAATTTAATTTCCATTTTCCTTCTTTGAGAGAAATCTATTTAGCCTATTATACAAAACACACCGAGGACAGCCGAACTACAGAGCCGATAATAACCGAACAGTCCTTATTTTTTTTTTTTTTTTTAAAGAAAAATACACATTACACAATCATTTGTAATTAAGTTGTCCAAGTTTTCTAATAATAACCACAGTCCAAATCGTTCGTTAGTAGGTTTTACTTTTCTTCCATAGAGCTGAGAAACACTTAACACTTTGTGCGAGCCACCATGTTGTCTCTGCCGATGACCGATTAACACTTAATTACAAAGGACTACAAAGGGAAACTATGAGTTAAATCTCCACTTTCCTTTTTAAGATAATTTTTTGTTTTGTTTATCGATCAACTATATTTATAGAATCTAATATATCGTTTTCTTTTTGGTACTGCTTAAAGTCGTTGGATCTGTTATCTAACGCAATGTACGACGAAAGAGTTAATAATATGTTTTGTCGAACTAATTGTTTATGCAATTAAAGAAAGGAAAAAAAAAAAGCTAGTGTTTAACCAGAGATTTAATAACTGTTGTATCTCAATTTACGTATGAAATTCCACATATTTAATCACTTTTCTAATCTAAAACGTACTCAATTTACACACATATTTCCGTCAATTCTTGCAAAGAAGAGATGTAAGTTTTCGGTTAGAAATGTAGAAAGTCTTTCTTACAAATGGACATGTAAGAAATAAAGTAAGAAATAGCGATTAGCGTACATATTTAAAATAGTAATTCTCAAGGGAAAATTATTATTATTTTTAAAACAACTTTTATTAGAGCAATGTAATTTTCTTAGAGATAAACTACTGTTAAGTTTGAAGTTTTTAAAATTGTAAAGTCGAAAGTGCGTATCTTAGAGCTCATATAGAAATAAAAGTAAGAAATTGCGGTATATACAATTTATTACAAACTATCATTTAACTGGAATTTATACCATGTTTATACGGAATTATGTATTATATGTTTATTAACATGTTTAAACACTTCTTATTTGAGCAAAAGTAATTTCTCTCTAGAGATTGTTTGCGGAGTTTCGCAGTAATATCTTACTACAGTAGTATTTTTCTGTAGTCTTTTTACAGGAGTAAGTCTAATTCTACCACAGTGGAAAGCTGATCCTACACAGATAATGTAATTTCCAAAAAAAAAAAAAAAATCTTCTATCGAATTAATTGTTTGTACAATTAAACAAATTACTTAAAGAAGGGAAAACTTAGTGGAACCAGTAGTCTTTTTATCTCAATTTAGGTACAAAATTCCCCTACATTTTTGCAATCTAAGAAGCACTCAATTTACGTACTTAACTCCCCCCCAAAATAGTGATCAGTTTCCAATTTAACTGGTAAATGAATTATT
>JAAEAF010004423.1:0-61465 GCA_011037195.1 Triatoma infestans | reverse complement strand
TAGTGTTTTCTCTTCTTAGGAAGCCCTATTGCCAGGAGGCTCTACTGCTAACTTCACTGACCGTGTTCTCTATAAGAAAAGAACATTGCACGATGGCCGATAGTGCACTGAAAAAGCTCCAGTGTTACAATATGTCTTTCCAGGTTGCACTCACTATTTAAAAAAAAAAAAAAAAAAAGAAAAAAAAAAATCTGCAACAAACAGTATTAGCTGGACTCATTACTGTATAAGCAGCCAGATCGGGGCACAGCCAGAGTGAGCCAGCAAGCGTACATCAACTACGCACTACATCCCCTTCACGCCCACTTACATATAGGGTAAAGCTAGGAGAGAAGACGCAAGCTTTATTTCTCTTGTTTGCCACCACGTGGCGTCATGGAAGTTAGTCGAGGAGTAGAAAGATCAGAAGCGAAAATATTGGAAAATTCATTCAGTTATTTGGTGTGTTCTTCTGTGTTCTAGGAACATTTATACGCATCAGCGTGTGTTTTCATAAACGCTTAGTAAATTTTTTTGTATACTACATTAATTGCAATTGAAATGAAAGATTTCCAGCTGTAGTTAAAGTTGGGCTCGTAGACAAAGTGTTTACCAAGTTTCATGTCGATCAACCATATTTCCTTAACAGAGGAGAGGTCTCCTACCTATGGTGCGTCATCTATCCTACCATAGTAGGAGAGACGGCCAAATGTAGTGTATTTGTATTTTGTTTCTGGAATAAATGAGAATGTCCTTATTTTGAAAAATAACATTTTTTTTTTTGCAGATAATAGTAGTTGACATATGTTTTATAAGAATTACCTCTTTAATATATCTCCTATATTTTGATACAGGGTATAACTTTGAAATGTGCGTCATCTTTCCTAGCTTTACCCTATTGGCGAATGAGATTCAACTTGGACAGCGAATCTCCGACCTAGAAGATGTCACTCACTAGTAGTAGAGGATATAGAATAAGAAGTCGACCATCCAAGGTCTTCTTAAATCCCTAAATTCAATCTTTAAAGATTAGCTAACTAGCTGGCAAACAAGAGTTCTAACCAGCTGCCATTCATCACCAACTACTAAAAATCACCACTGCACCCTCGGTCACTCTGTTCTTCATATCCTCAACTCTCCTAGCAAATAAGAGATTTCATGTGTTCATGTCAGTTCATGTGTTCTCATTTCAAAATTCCCTGATCAAGCTCGTCCTATTTATTATTTATACAGTCAAATTTTCGAAATTGTAGGTTTTCACCCGAAATTACATGTTTTAAAGTCGCCTTGAGTATGAATAAAAAAAAACAAGTTTTAGCGAATAGTCTGTTACGTTGTGCATACATAATCATGTTTGCTGTGTACATGTTTGAACAAAATACCCATAAAAATGAAAAAAAAAATCTCTGCATCTCAAACTTGATAAAAACCGTTTATTAACTGCTACCAATCAAAATCCATCAACTAACTAGGCGGCGGGAGTGCGATTTTACCGAATGTCTTTTCTTCAGTTTCTTGCGATAGTCTGGAAAACGACTCCAACTATTCTGTTTAAACTTCGAATACTAAAATAAAATAGTCAAATATAAAGTTAACATGTATAAACCAACATTTTCGCCCAATATTATATTTGGCTTCCCAGGCCAGGTTGGCAATATATGCTTCTACAGGATAGAGGTTAGCTTATTATCAGACTAACATTGATAAGAACCTGGATTTTTTTTTTTTTTTACTTACAGTTAGACCAATGTAATGAAATGGAGTTTAGGTAAGAATCAGAATGAGAATGGTTGCAAAACAAAGCATTAGACGCAGTGATGGCGAACCTATGACACGCGAGCTCATTTTTGGTGACACGCATCTTCAAAGATAAAAAATTTCATAATTCAAAAAAATCTTTTTTTTCTGATAATGTAGCTCATATAGTTAGCAACTCTCTCTGTTTACTACATATTTTGTGTTTAGTTCGTTTCATGGAAATTATAAATACCGATTAACATTTTTTTTAATTGTATCCCTGAAAAAGACAATAAATTTGTCGAAACGTTGGAAAAGATTAAAAAAAAAGTGTACATTTTATTGACCGCTCCTCGAGATCTCCTTTAGTTGTTTTGCTAACAATTTTTTCATCCAATATTTTTGTGAGACATTGTTCTCAGCATTAAATAATATTAAGACAAACAAACGGAATCGGTTAACAGATGAAGTCAGTGGCGCTTGCTTGGCCTTGAAATGTACCAAGTATAAACCCGAAATAGAAGATTTAGCAGACAAACTTCAGCACCAAAAAAGTCATCAGAGACATTTTTCCGCGGTAGCCCTGCTTCATTTTGTGGTCATCGACCGGTTTCGGGCGTTCGCCCACGTTTCAGACAGTGTGGCAACACCGACATGCACAGAGCAAACTTAGTTTTCACAATCAAGTTTGCTCAATACAAGTCTGTGTTGTCGCACTGTCTGAAAAACGCATCCTGAAGATGGCCGAACGCCCGAAACCGATCGATGACCACAAAATGAAGCAGGCAGGCTACCACGGAAAATGTCTCTGATGCTTTCCAGCTCTGCGGAACCAACCACCACACCAAAAAAGTCACTAATTTTTCATATATATTTATTTTCTAATTGTATAAATTTATATTGTTTTTCTGTTTTTGTTCAACTATATTTTATATATATATTACTTGATTTTGTATGTTAAGGTGTCAATGAAATATGTAAGACAAGTCTCTAAATGTAAACTATTGGTTTCATAATTTTGGATTTTGTATTTTAAATAGCATTAAACAAATAATTAACTTAATGAGTGATACGCCACGAGAATTATGTTTCTATTTTTCAAAATTTTGACACACTGAGCTCAAAAGGTTCGCCATCACTGGGATAGAGGTTAGCTTATTATCAGACTAACATTGATAAGAACCTGGATTTATTTTTTTTTTTTTTACTTACAGTTAGACCAATGTAATGAAATGGAGTTTAGGTAAGAATCAGAATGAGAATGGTTGGAAAACAAAGCATTAGAGGATAGGGCTGAACTTCTCTTGTAGATAAAAGGCGGAGCTATTTTGATTTTCTCAAAACAATGGGTAGAAGTATCATGATTGGCCCAATATACTCCACGCACTTATTAGTATAATCAATATTTACTTTAGGGTTTTGTATACTTTTTACAACCGTTACGTACTCTTCTTCCCACCAACGTGAAACTTATTACATTACAGTTAATTTAACAAAGTAACAATCCTTCTTTTTGCTATGGTGCCTTGCCAGTAAATATACTTTCATTTTTAATAGAACGCGTAACTTCTTATAATGAATAAAAAGAGAAAACTAAATAAAAGTTTCGCGATTTCATGAACACAATAATGTAGCGACAGTGAAAAATAGAAAATAATAATAATAATTTCTATTAATATTATAAGAAAACATGAAAACTTCTTACAATTACGAAAACTTCTAGAACTCCAACACAAATACAACTTGGAAAACTATTAATTCATACATTCAAAAATATTAGAAAAAAAAACAAAACTAGTGTGAAACAGACGACTTTCGTTCACTGTGTAGAGTAAATACAATTATATAATATTTGGCAAATATTTTTAAAATTTAGAAATATTTAGTGAGTTACTACTCTAACAAATATATAGACGGCATTAGAATAGAAATGTAGTTTGTGCTTACACACTATAATCGAAAAGATAGCGCCAAAAAAACATTGCACAAACCCAAATTTATCATTTATCAAACGTAAGGTCATTGTTTCTTTACAGCAAATCCCCTTCAAAAGCCTTTTTACTTTCTCTTACTCCTAGTAAAAGGAAATATTGTAATCGTGTCCAATTTTCGATATTGAGTTTTCACCGGAAATATCCGTTTTGAGGTCCCCCAGAGTTCAAAAAAAGTGGTTTTTAGCAAATGGTCTGTGTGTATCCGTGTGTGTGTGTATGTATGTGAACAGTGTAATGGAATCGTTTGTTGTGTGTGATTCCTGGAGTAGCAGATGTCTTAAAGAGGGCGGAAGTTAGTTGAGAGATTTTGGGAAGTTAGTGTTCGAATAATTAAACGGTTTATATAAAAATAACTATAATTGAACAATACTTTGAACGTTAGAAATGGTAACTAATAATTATAATAAAATACTTAGTAATAAATAGAAGATAAATTAGAATGATAAAATAACTAAATTAAAATGCACAACTAAGAAAATGATAAGTTTGAATATAACTGTGTTTAGTAATTGCCGCTTGTGTATAAAGACGTGCTCGTTTGGCCGTAGATGATATAATAATCCTTTCGTCGTATATCATAGAATTTATATATGACTGTTGTTCACACTCACACCAAGACATCTGTCCAAGTGTGCGACCTTCGTAGTTTGCTGACCTTATTCAGGTCAGTCAGTTCAGTAGCCAACCTTATCGCGGCGCTTGCTTATTGATGTAAGGTATTGATGAAAAGGGTTTGTTTCTTGGCCGCGGCTGTTTTGAAGCCACAGGCAGGTTTTATTACTGCCACTCTTTGTTAAGGTAGCAGCTGGCTGGAACCACTAGTTGTAAATTATTATTTATTTGGTGTTTGACTTTGCCATGTCATTACAACAGCATAGGTCAAAAACGACAAAACCGTAGAAAGTTAAAGCTTGATATATTATTACGTTTAGGTATCACCATGGAAATTGACGGTGTGATATCTGTTTCAATTAAATTCTATTCTTGAATATGTGGGTTGGTTCCGCAATGCTGGATAAATTTATGTATTTCTGCTGTAATACAAACGATATACATACTTCTGGAACCTTATAATGTCTTACAAAATAATCAACCAGTGCCCTTTGTGATATAAACATATAGTTTAAGTTATCTCTGTAAATGAATTGATTGTAAACCTTACACTAACGATGGATTAAAATCCGAAACCCTTCAGAACCAAAATTATGTAGTATGCTATGACGGATAAACTTATAGACATTGTATTAAGTAAGATAAGAGATAGTGACGTAAATATTCCACACTAAATTTTTTATTTTATTTTTTTTATTGGAAATTGAAGTTAATGGATTCATGATTATCCCAAGATTATTTGTTTACACCAATCAAAGTGGTGTTAACCTACCTATCTCGAAAAAAAAGAAGATCATATGTCGATTTAATGCTTATTATATATTCTTAGAAATTACTGTATTGAGCTTTCACGTCCACAACTCCCAAAATACCGCACCCACATAACTGGGGACACCGGCAACAAATATTTTTAAATAAACTAGACAGACAATAAGTGCATTATATAAAAATAAATACTAAATCTATGGAGAATTGAGTATATATTTAGAACACGAACACACACACACACATACCAGACAGAACTTTTAAACATGAATGAACATGTTAAAGAGAACAGGAAGGGAACATAATGAAAGCGGCGGCGTCCTTTCAAGGATAGAAGTAACAGATCATTTACTTATACTTGTGAGGCAGGTTTCTTTTTTCTTTTTTTTATCCTGCTATCTATTGGCTGCCGATATTATGTCAGACTTATTAGATAATTTAATAAATAACTACGTTATTTAAAAAAAAAAAAAAAAAAAAAATGAATCTTCTTATAATAAACTTCGAGTGTTAAGTAATAAATGTCATTTTATTTCTTTGCATTGTAATTTGTTAGTTATAATAGTATTATGCAATGAATCAGATGTTACGAACACAAATTAACTATATCAAGGATCGTAATTATAAAACAAAAGATAATTGCTAATTTTTTAAGAAGAAATAAAATCTATTTTAAGATGAAGTATTAATTAAATATTAAATATATAGCTAGGATAAATCAAAAATTCACTTGGAGGGATAACCATTTTCCGTCTCCCAGAGCCGCAATACAATTTACTCAATTAAAAAAATGTTTTAAAAGTGATAAGTCTTGTATAAGTTCAAAGAAACAAGATGATATCTTATTAGGAAAAATTACAAAAAAAAAAAAATCTGGTGTGAAACACTCACACCACAACTTTCTCTTACTCCTGTTCTCAAAATTATAATTGACAAATGTTATAATTTGTGTACCAAATATAACAAAATTCGTCGAAAACTGAAAAAGCTGTTCAGTATAAGCGCACTTCCGGCTTATTAATTTTCTTAAAACTTGGAATTTTGGCCATCTATTTATTTCGAATTAATTTTGTTTGGATGATAGAATTGTATAATCAAATATGATACCACTTTAGGGAAAGCTGCAACCCCACCCCTCCCCTAAAACTGCTCTTACATGAATTTTCCCAGAGAAATGTCTTAAATAAAATATGTAGATCTTTGCATTTTTACTTTGTATAAGAAGTTTCAAGAAAATCGTCGGAGCTAATTTTGAGAAAATCGCGAAAAAATGAAAAAAATCATTTAGTAAAGTGTCAAAACAAACGCACTTCCGGTCATCCGATTTTTTTTTGAAACTCGGAATTTCAACAACATATTTAATTTTAATTAATATTATTTAGATGACAGAATTGTCTGGTAAACTGATGTAGTAGTTAAGATGAAAACCTTAACCCACTCTCCTCCCAAAAGTACCCTCAAATGAATTTTCCCAGAGAAATGTTTCAAATAAAAGTTGTAGCTCTTTGTATGTGTATTTGTTATACTAAGTTTCGGAGCCATTTTTGAGAAAATCGCAAAAACGTTTAAAAAAAAAAGCTAGTAAAGTGGTACTTCCGGTGGAGGAATTTTGACAGATAACGCACCGTCAGATCCCATGGTGATACCTAAACGTAATATGAAGTTTCCACTTTCTACGGTTTTTCGTTTTTGAGTTATGCTGTTCACATACAAACATACACACACACAGACCATTTGCGAAAAACCACTTTTTTGGACTCAGTGGACCTCAAAACGGATATTTCCGTGTGAAAACTCAATATCGAATTTGAACACGATTATAATACTTCCTCTTACTAGGAGTAAGAGAAAGTAAAAAAAAAAAAAATTGAATAAACTATTCAGTAAAATCGCAATATCGATTAATAGATCTTCTATAAATTCGGAATTTCCTGCTATTCGTAAATTGAATTTTTCCTTGTATGATCGCAAGGGATAGTAAGCTTACTTCTTCGGAGGGATGATTCCGAAGACGGACGATAAGATTAGACAGACTGCAAAAAGTATATTGAATGGAAACTTGGCGTACCCCAGTTTGAAAACCACTGCTCTAGGAGCAGGTCTAAACATCATTCCACCTCTAGAATCCCAAAAAATTAATTTTTCTAGAAAAATGTTAATGAAAAAAAGAAAAGTGATAGACCTGCGTATATATATATATATAACGTGTATACAAAGTTTGAAGAAAATCTTTGACGCTGTTTTGGAGAAAATTAAAAAAAAAAAAAAACAATTATTCTGGTTGACCAATCACACGAATTTTTTTAAAACTCATGTACAAATATCCAATGAAAACTCAGTTTGGAAAATCTGACAGAAGCTCATATCTTTCTTTTAAAGATATCTTGAGAGAGAGAGAGAGGAGGGGATAGATAAATATCGTCAATTTTAAAACATTTGAAGGAAGCGCTTTAGATCTTTGTTAAATTAAATACATTAAAGTGTTGATGACGTAGTTTATAAAGGAGCCGAGGAGGTTCCGATAATTATTATCATTATTATCTTTTTCAAGAAAGCCAGCATTTATTTTTGTCGCATATATTGTTTAAATGTAAAATAAAAAGTGAAATTGCATCATGTTTGTGTTTCTGACTGTGTAAAAACAGAACCGGAAACAGGAAAGTCAGAAATAAACTAACTAGAGATAGATTATACACTATACAACACGCACACTTTACTGATAAATATTGGTCTCGAATAAAGATAATAAAATTATCGATATAGTGAAATTTTATTTTTCATGTTTATTTTGGTCAGTCTTCATCATCTTTATTTAATATAAAAGTAAGGTGGGAAGGGACTTAATTATAGGATTAATATCAATTGTAATTACTTATATAAAATTATCTTGTATTTTACAAAGTGGCCACCATACACGTATATTTTATTATTTCTTATTAAATTATTATATTTATGAAGCATGAGTTACCATATGAAAAAAAAATCTGATGTGAAACATTCACACAACTTTCTTTTACTCCTGTTCTCAAAATTATAATTGACAAATGTTATAGTTTGTGTACCAAATATAACGAAATTCGACGAAAACTGAAAAAAACTGTTCAGTAAAAACGAACTTCCGGCTTACTAATTTTCTTCACACTCAGAATTTTGGCCATCTATTTATTTTCTAATTATTACTGTTTTGGATGATAGCATTGTATAATCAACTATGATACCACTTTAGAGGAAGCTGTAACCCCACCCCTTCACTAAAAGTGCCCTTAAATGAATTTTGCCAGAGAAATGTTTTAAATAAAAGTTGTAGATCATTGTATGTTTAGTTAATATACAAAGAAAATCGTCGGAGCCATTTTTGAGAAAATCGCGAAAAAGTGAAAAAAAAAATCATTTAGTAAAGTGTTAAAACAAACGCACTTCCGGTTATCCGCTTTTTTTTTTTCAAACTCAGAATTTCATCAACATATTTAATTCTAATTAACATTATTTAGATGACAGAATTTATTGTTTAATAATAAACTTTAATAGCAGTTAAGATGAAAACCTAACCCCACCCGTCCTGTGTGCCCTTAAATGAATTTTCCCGGAGAAATGTTTCAAATAAAAGTTGTAGCTGTTTGTATGTGTAGTTGATATATCAAGTTTGAAGAAAATCGTTGGAGCCATTTTTGAGATAATCTCAAAAACGTAAAAAAAAACAAAAAAAAGCTAGTAAAGTGGTACTTCCGGTTGAGGAATTTTGACAGATGACCGACCCACTGTCAGATCCCATGGTGATAACTAAACGGAATATCAAGTTTGAACTTTCTACGATTTTTCGTTTTTGAGCTAAGCTGTTCACATACATACACACACAGACCGTTTGCTAAAAACCATTTTTTTGGATTCAGGGGATCTCAAAACGGCAATTTCCGGTGAAAACTCAATATCGAAAATTTGGCACGATTACAATACTTCCTCTTACTACGAGTAATGAATATTATTCAGTGAAATATAGAATTTTGTATTAAAAACATAAAAAATATATTTATCTCTTTGCAACAAATCTATTCCTGCTTTATAAGGTTAATCAAAAAAATGTTTGATGTTAATTCTGAAACTGTTATAAGCATTAAATTAATTAGGACTAATTAAGGAGCCGTAATGGATTAGTGGTTTAGAGCACTGGACCTTCTAATTGCGGTTATGCGGTTATACTGTTGATTCCCAATCCATATTCTTAGATAGAAATTATATATAATATATAAATGGTATGAAGTATGAACTAAAGTGATGTTGCACTCACTATGGCTGAAAGTAAAAATAGTTTAAAAATTATTGGTTTTCCGTAGCCAACAACAAATACCAATCTATTAATACTTATTTATCATTATCATAGGTCAATTGAAAAAATTACGGAGCTCAATTAGAAAACAATTTCTTATAGGATCATTCCACACTGATATTACTTTCTCTTCCAGTGTTATTAAGAAGAAGTATTGCCATCGTATGAAAATTATCGAAATTCCATAGGAGTATCCGGAGTACCATACGGAGTGTATCAACTGTATTTTTGCTCTGTACAAGTCTATGTTATTACACTGACAAAAAATATCCTGATGATAGGAGAACGCCCCAAAACTGGTCGATGTCCCCACAAATAAGACGCAAGCTATCACGGAAAATGTCTCTTGATACTTTCTAACTCTCCGGGAACCAACCACCCACAATAACAAAGGATTTTTTATTTATCCTCATTCACAAAGGATGCCTTGAAATCAGAACAATACCTCATAAAAATATGGGAATTGTCTCTGAAAAATTGCATAAAGTAGGTTTTGTATTATATAGTGCGTTTCATAACTATAAAACCACTCGAAATTTTTAATTTAAAAGAGTTCCTTGAATTGTAGAATTAATTGCACGCAAAGCAATTTAAAAAAAAAGGTAAAATAAAGAAAAAATATCCATTCTAATTGAACTTTTGCTTTTTAAAATGTTTTTCATTAATAAACTTGATTTTGTGAGTGTGTCATAACTATAAAACCAATTGAGTAAACAATATCTGCTTGGAATCTTGTCATTTAAAAACAAACTCTAATCCTCTTATTGCGATAAATAGACACTGAACTTTAGTCTCTTTTTGTTTTCCATGCAATGATATTGAACATTAAGACATTGAACATTAGTCTCTTTGTTTTCCATGCAAGATGCCGCGAGGTAAACTACTCACAGACGAAGAAAAAGGTAAAATTTTGGCTTTTGCCGAAGAAAAATTATGTCTTCGGGAAATCGCCAGGAGACTGCAAAGGTCCCATAATGTGGTGCGAAACTTTTTGGCAAACCAACAGAATTATGGAAAAAATAAAAAAGGTGGGCCTAAAAAAAAACTTTCACTTCGTTGTGAACGACGAATTATTAATTATTCAAGCAATTCAGTCAAAAGCATTAGCAAAATGATTTCTGACCTTAATCTGAACGTTTCGCGCTCTACCGTGTACCGTGTTCTTAAACGAAGTAAATTTATTAAATGTCAAAAAATGCGAAAAGCGCCAAAACTTCAACCTCGCCATATTGCAGCAAGATTGGAATTCGGGCGACACAACATTTCCACTGATTGGCATTCCGTGATTTTTTCAGATGAAAAAAAATTTAATTTAGATGGTCCAGATGGCAACAGGCATTATTGGAGAGATCTTAGAAAAAACACTGTTAAATTTTCTAAGCGAAATTTTGGCGGAGGTTGTGTAATAGTGTGGGGAGCTTTTTGTTCAACGAAAATGCTAAAGTTAGCATTTCCCTCCACCAAAATGAACGAACAGTGCAGAATACACCACTGTTCTTGAAAACCATTTGTTGCCTTTCCTTCACCAAAATAAACACGTGCAATGGACATTCCAGCAAGACAACGCTGCTATTCACACTAGCCGAGCAACCAAAACATGGCTTACATCTCATAACATCCCTCTCCTTCAATGGCCTGCTTGTTCTCCTGATCTTAATCCCATTGAAAATGTATGGGGTATCATTGTAAGAAAGGTTTACGCCGAAAACCACCAATACGGGAATGTGGAAGTTTTAAAAAATGCCATAATCAAATCATGGAACGAAATATCCGACCAAGTCAGAAAAAATTTAATTTCAAGTATGGGAAGAAGGCTTTTCCAGGTTGCTGAGAAGAGGGGAGGAACCACTGACTATTAAAAATGTACAGATGTTACAACCAGTAGTTTTTTGATAATGAAATTTTTTATTTTTATTTTGGTTCTATAGTTATGGAACATGTGAATTTTTTATTTTTTTTTACATTTTATTTAAAAAACAACTGTAAAAATAATAAACTGTAATATGTTAATGACACAATTACTTTTTCTTTTCAAATACCTGTTGAAACGTTCTGTGTACAGGTTGTAGGTACACTTTGGAAACTATAGAAAATTTTAAGCAAAAATTGAAAAAAAAAAAAAATTGGTTTTATAGTTATGAAACGCACATTATGTAAAAAGATATTAAATGCACTTTGGAGATTTAAGTAGCATAGAATTCGTATACCTGGACAGAAATATTGACTTCCTATACACCTGCTTTCTCAGTTACTCTGTTACCCGACGTTACCCTGCCCTGATCGACGCGGATCAAGTTTTTTTTTATAAATTATACAAAAATTTAATAACACCTAATGACAATTTAACGTGGAATTTATCATTAATATGAAAACAAAAAAAATTGCCGAATTAAATAAAAATTAATTTATTGAAATATTTTACAGAAGAAGATAATAAAAGATTCTAGTTAAAAACCTTTTTAACTTCTTAATTTGTTAATTTAATAAAGGCCTATCTTCCTTTTTTTTTTTTAAGACCAAAGATATACAGCCCAAAAGATCGACTAAACTTTTAATACTCTACAGCCGAAGGAAATAAGATTATTTCTTATACCTCAACGATTTTATAAAGTTTCTTAAAAACTTTTCTTAAAGCTTAGGAAATAACGAAGGTGCCAAATATTTTTTCTCTTAATTAGGTTTGTTTCCTTTTTTTATTTTTACTGATAAAGCTTAAAACAAAGTATGTGCAAAATACGAGCTTTCTGCTGGTATGGAGAAACTAATGTGAATGATCAGGTCTGTAATGTTACCACAAAGATAATGCAACCACAGCAGTCAGAAGAGAGGCCCTCTCTGGTTAACAGAGACTACTCTCTGACTTAGGCAGGCTAGAGTGGGAGAACCTGTGTATATAACCCAGTGGGAATCTATCTAAAGAATCTATCAGATACAACCATACAACTGTACATCGTATCGTGTCATATCTTTACTCACACCATTCATTCTATCATTTTCATTATAAAGTCCAGTGCAGTTATTGTAAACTTAGTTAAATTATATTAGTGTCTTCATATGTCGTTCATTTAATCAAACCTAATTTCTCTACTCAACAACTCCATTATAAGATCCAATTTTTTTATATAAAATTTTCATCAGAAATGCAATATTTTGAAGTTCCGAGAATTCGCAAAAGTAGTTTTATAACCAAAAACTGAAAAATTGCAGAAAATCCAATCCGAAGAATTGACCGGAAGTCAACCGGAAATACCACTTGAATGAATGGATTTTTCTCTTTTAGTTTTTAAAATCTAGTTTCGAATTTTTTTTTTTTATTTTTTATTTTTCCACCGTATTTTATAAATTTATCACATCAATAACACAAATTTTTTGTATAAAAAAAATGCAAAAAAAAAATCAAGTTATTTTTAACATACTATTTAGTATTTTATATAATTAATGTGAGCTATAAAGGAAAAAAAATCAGCATTTTCATTCCACTGTTAAAAGAGATATCAAAAAAGAATTAGGCAGAAATGATCCAATAAAAGTCTGCCATTTTGTATTTGGCCGTTTATACTAGTGGGACAAAATAAAATTGATGTTAAACACCAATAATAATTTCTCAAAGGAATTTATTTATTACATAGTTAAAAAAACTTTGCTTAGATCTGAAGTTTGTAGCTATTCATTTTATTGTTTCATTTTTACTTTCTCTTACTCCCAAATAAGAGGAAGTATTGTAATCATGTCAAATTTTCGATATCGAGTTTTCACCGGAAATACACTTTTTGAGGTCCCTGAGTCCAAAAAAGTGGTTTTTAGCAAATGTTCTGTGTGTGTGTGTGTGTGTGTTATGTGAACAGCATAGCTAAAAAACAAGAAACCTTAGAAAGTTGAAACCTGATATTCCATTTAGGTATCACTATGAGATCTGACGTTGTCTGTCAAAATTCCTCAACCGGAAGTACCACTTTACTAGTTTTTTTTTTTTGTTTTTTTTTTTTACGTTTTTGCGATTTTCTCAAAAATGGCTCCCACGGACTTAGTTCAAACTAGGTACATCAACTACACATAGAAAGAGCTACAACTTTTATTTTAAAACATTTCTCCGGAAAAATTCATTTAAGGGCACTTTTTGGGGAGGGGTGGGGTTAAATTTTTTCTAAGTTCTACTATAGTTGATAGTGTATAATTGGATCATAGATTATACAATTCTATCATCCAAACAAAATTTAATTAACAATAAATAGATGGCCAAAATTCCGAGTTTCAAGAAAATTAGTAAACCGGAAGTGCGCTTTTACTGAACGGTTTTTTTTTTTCAATTTTCGACGAATTTCATTAAATTTGACACATAAACTATAAAATTTTTCAATTTTGAGAACTGGAGTAAGAGAAAGTTGTGTGAGTTTTTCACACCAATTTTTTTTTTTTCAATTGATTTATGTTATTATTGTAGGGGTTTTAGTGAACCAGTGAACCCCCACCATTCATCTACTCTAACGGAGAGAAACAGCCCCTCTCGCACAGAGAGGAGAGGCTCGGACTGTGGATATATATATATGAGAGAGAGACAGTCAAGATAATTCTGTTCAATTCAGTCTTACACTTCAGACATCATTCTGTTGATTCACACTCCGTACATATCATTTAGCCACGTCAGTCTGTCAGTGGAGTTCAGTACTAAATTTCAGTGAAAAGTCCTTGGCAGTCAGCAATATATATATACATATATCAATTATATATTTTAAACCAAATCTTAATGTGTTTATCTATCATCATCAACAACCAACATCTCCTCACAACACCCTTACATTATTGTATGTTGGTTTTTTATTGTTCTTCACTGTTTTTCTTGAATATAACCTAAATTTTTCAATAGATAGCTGGATAATAGCATAATAATACCTCTCACTTTTCTCCTCAGTTTTAACTACTAACAGGAGACCTCTCAATGCAGGTCGCAGGGGAATGAAACTTTGCCCTCCCCATTTTCAATCTAATCTAACTACTAATAGGTATAAAAATGGATGTACATAGTCTCTGTTGCTTTATTTTTACTTTTCATGTAACATTATTTATAATTTTTAATAGTATTGACTGTTACTATTTACGATTAATACCTTTTTTTTATCCAGCGTTCGATTAGAGGAAGAAATATTATAGATTAATGGTTATAGACGTAACTTATGAAACTGTGCTTTAAATTATTTGCTACAAAAATGGCAAGATTAATTAAAACTTAATTTTCTACACCAGTTAGTAAAAGGTAAACTTAAATGCTAATTATATTTCTTTTCAAAAGTTTTACCTTATAAATATAATTATCTATATGATTGCGTAATACAAGTTTTTAATTGAAGAAAGGAAGTCATGTTCCCGAAACTAATATGAAGACAGACTTAATTTGTTACAAACTTTGAAGAAATACAAAATGGTTGAAGTTATTCCAAAAATAGTTATTATCTAATGCTAAATTTTCAACTAATAAATTATTTAAAGATAAATGAATACTTACAACAAAATAATATAAATAATACCCCATACAAATAAAACGTGCTACGAACTTACCTGTAACAGAAAGAAATGAAATCAATTAATACTAATTGCATAGTATAAAATTAAAAAAATTTATTTATTTTTCAATTAAATTATTTATAAAATCTACATGGCTTTTTTGAGTTCAGAGATTTTTCAAGCTCCATGTTTTTTCATCGAGGGTATTCGGTACTGATTATCAGTTGGGTAATCTATACTTCATAAAACGACTTTATTTTAGGAAAGGCATAATCTCTTCCCTTCCTCCGAAACCACTTTTTAAATGAATTATCTAGAAGAAATAGTCTAAAACAAAAGTGATAAGTTTACATATGTATAGTGTGGGGTTGTTGAAAGAGAGAAATGGTCTGGTTAGAATGCATTAACTAAATATGGTTAAACACTGTATAATATGATAAATGACACTGACTAACTGGATTTTACACTTGAAATGATAGAGTATGGTAGAGTGGAAAAGCGGTAATGACACGTAGTGATTGGCTGTAGGAACTCAGTAGTATGAACTGTTCTCTTATCAGTCTCCTATCGCTGTATTTATGTGATTTCTCCCACTCCAGTCTGAGAAAGTGGTTCTGTCATTTTGTCTCTCTGCTACGAATACTCTCTTTGGATACTATTATATATGTATAATTAGTAAGTCAAGTGTAACAGCAACCAAAAAGAGTAAAGAGAAGAGAAACGAACCCAACACTCTCTCGGTCTGGAGTGGGAGAAACATATATATAGAGCGACGGACAATCATGGACTACTTTACACTTGAAATGATAGAGTATGGTAGAGTGGAAAAGGGGCCAATGACACGTAGTGATTGGCTGTTCTCCTATCTGTTTCCCATCATCGCTGTATTTTTGTGGTTTCTCCCACTCCAGTCCGAGAAAGTAGTCCTGTCATTTTGTCTCTCTGCTACGAATACTCTCTTTGGATACTATTACATATATAGAATTAGTAAATCAAGTGTAACAGCAACCAAAGAGAGTAAAGAGAAGAGAAACGAACCCAGAAAACTCTCTCGGTCTGGAGTGGGAGAAACATATATATAGAGCGACGGACGAGTCCAGAGATATACAGTTCAATACAGTTCATACACTACTACTGAGTTCATACATCCAATAACTACGTGACATTACCCATTTTCTACTCTGCCATACTGTATCATTACAAGTGAAAAGTCCAGGCAGACAGTGTCACTCATTATTATTATACATAGTTAACCAATGTTAACCTTGTATTCTTATTTCATCAACCAGACAAATTCTCTCCACCTATGCAACAGCAACCAAAGAGAGTAAAGAAAAGAGAAACGAACCCAATCACTCTTTCGTACTGGAGTGGGAGAAACATATATAGAGCGACGGACAGTCGAGAGATATATTGTTCAATACAGTTCATACTACTGAGTTCATACAGCCAATCACTACGTGTTATTACCCATTTTCTACTCTACCATACAGTATCATTACAAATGTAAAGTCCAGGCAGACAGTGTCACCAATTATTACTATACATAGTTAACCAGTATTAACCCTGTCTTTTTATTTCATCAACCAGACTCGAATTCTTTCCACCTTACACATCCATTATATCAAGTTTATTGAAACCCGCTGGATTTTCATGGAGAAAATTGCAGAAAACTGAAAAAAAAAAACTGACTAAACAAAGTCCTTACTTCCAGACAACCAAATTCACTTCTGGCTACACATTTATTTTTGAATATAAATGATAGAATCGTATAATAAACTAAAATAACACTTTAGAGGAAAACATAACCCCCCTCTCACTCTTCCCCTCTAAAAAGAATTTTCCCTAAATGTATTTATTTGAAATATTTCTGAAATAAAGGAAGAAGTTTCAAATCAGATTTACGGCATTTTATATGCGTAGTTAGTGTATCAAGTATAGAAGAAAATAACTGAAACCATTTTCGATAAAATAAAAAAAATTCAGTAAATCGTATTTCCGGTGTTTCGATCGACTTTTGAACAAAACCGGAATTGTCGTCTCTCTACCAAAAATATAAACGAAATATTAAAGTTTGAACTTTCTATAATATTCAGTTTTATTTGAATTATACTCTAACTTCAAACAGATTGCACAAACAGACGAACGTACATCACATCACACAGATCGATTTGAAAAAAAAAAAAATCCATATTCAAGGGATCATAAAACATATACTTCCGGTGGAAACTTCGTCTTATCAGTTAGTAAGAGAAAGTAAAAATATTTTTTTTTAGGTTAGGTTATCATTAGGAAACCTTTCAGAAAGGTTTCAGTCAAAATTTGTCTATATGAATAGTAAGAGTCATGGATAAATTATCATTCTCTGATAAAATTCTGATTTTGAACAGAATTAAGCATTTCTTTTCTCAGTTTCTCGCGTGTTATCGAATTCTAATTTATTCGTGGTGTTGGCGTGTTTCCCACCTATTTATTTTCCAATAATATAATGTAAAAGTTACTGAAAATGTTTTATTTTTTATTTTTAAAAAAGACCGAATCTCATTATCCTTATCCATCATTTAAGAACAGTCGAGAAGAATCTTCCAATGATTCCTTACCAGAGTTTTATATAAGATGCCCCCCCGCCCATAATAAGATAGAGTGTTATTTATATTTCATAAACAACACACAAAACAGATAACCGCAAAACTACTGTAACCTTTGTTGTTTTTTTTTTTTTAAATAAAAATTAAGATAAATTCTACGCAGTTTGTGTATATAATTGGCTTCAGTGTATCACAAGGACAACAGTGTCACGCTTTCTCAATCACAATTACAACGTATTTTATTTCCGTAAAGCTAATAGTTTTCCACTTCAAATATAGGCCAATGAACTGTTTGTTTTTATATATTAATATTAAAAGAGATATATATATATATATATATATATATATACACAAAACAATACACATCTCTATTGTTCTTTAAATTGGATTTACGTAACATATAGCAAGAAAGTATTATTACTAACTACTTTATAACAGAACAATACCGGTTTACCTTCACCCTGGAATGTTAGAAATACTCTCCAACAATACACAAGAATATATATATATACATGTTATCTGTATTCATTCTCTGTACCTAACCTAACCCAGCTAGCTACCTTACTAAACTGTTAAAATAACCTTCTCTCTTATCCTATTATGTAATAATTGTTTATCCGCATTTAAGACAGTTTTATTAGGTTAAATGATGCAGACAATATACAACATCTGAACTGTGATATTAATTTTTAAAGCCGCCTTAATTTCACAGAAATTAGAGTAATTTTTTCAGAGACATTTTCCATGGTAGCCCTGCTTCATTTTGTGGTCATCGACCAGTTTGGGCGTTCGCCCCATCTTCAGGGTGCGTTTTATATGAAACATTCATAGGAATTTATTTTACTGTAATTTTACATAATTATTATTTTGTATAGAATTCCATCAAACTTGTAATATTTTTAACCTAAATTTTAACTGAATATTTAAACCAAGATTTCTCAAACTTTTTCCGACGGCGGACTGGTGTATTTTCTGCTAAGTGGCCATATCATGACATTAAACAAAATATATAACTCACACTTCATATAATAATAACAAACTCGTTGTTGTGGTGGTTGATTCCGCAAAGCTGGAAAGCATCAAAGTGGTCATCGACCGGATTCGGGCGGCGTTCGCCCATCTTCAGGATGCGTTTTTTTTTTCAGACAGTGTGACAACACAGACTTGCACAGAGCAAAATCGTTTACAACACTGAGTGCAAATTTAGTTGATATATTTCAGTTTTAGTTGAATTTAGTATGAACTAAATTTGCTCTGTGCAAGTCTGTGTGTTGTCACACTGTCTAAAAAAAAAAAAACGCATCCTGAAGATGGGCGAACGCCGCCCGAAACCGGTCGATGACCACAAAATGAAGCAGGCTACCATGGAAAATGTCTCTGATGCTTTCCAGCTGGGCGGAACCAACCACCACAATAACGAATTTTTTAATTAATTACTGGTCAAATAGATAAATAAAAAAAAAAAAATAGAATTAACATTAATTTTGGAAATTTACTTCGTTTAATTCAGATTAACAGGAATTGGGGCGGAGGAAAAAAAATAAAATAATTACAACGACTTAAAACTTACAGAATTTTGAACAATTTCGCTACAGAAATCCCTAGTTCGACACACACTACACATTACAGACGACTAGATTCTATGTCCAAACATTTACACTGAAGAAAGCCTCAGTAAATCTATTATATTTGGCTCTACGAGATGTGTAAATTAAGTAATGAGACTGATTTTATAGCTTTTTTTTATTCAAATAAAATTACAATTCAACATTGTCCCCTTCATAGTAACTACCCAAGTCTGAAGCAAAACCTGATAGCACAACGTTGCTCGTAATTGATGTCACTCATTTTTAAAACGCACTGAAAAAACCTTGCTCACAAAAAAGTCACTACGGACAGTGCAACAACTCTAGCATTTTCAAATTTGCACTGGACGTTTATCAGATGTTTACTTGCCCTACCTCGCATGCGCCGCGTCTCCAGTGTTGCCAGATCGAACACTAGAAAATCAGTCTCATTACTTAATTTACACACCTCGTATATTCCCGTTCCTCCACACATCTGAATAATACTGTTATCGATGATAAGGATTATAACATTAAGTGAAAATTAAACAATTCAAAGAATTAACATTCGGTAATATTGATGGACGGACTGACGGAAGGACTGTAGGATATACGATTATTCTCTAACAAACCTCTGTTTTTTTTGCACGCACTCTGGGGACAAACAGTTGAAAATCTGAACTACATTCCCTCGCAAATTATGGTGTAAGCATTAAAAATACTATCTTTACTAGATATTTTTTTTTTTGTGTGGATAATTTGTCAATTCATTCACGATTGATGATTATATTATAAAACGCGCAATGGAAAAAAATCAAAGACGTGATTTCAGTATCTGAAAGAACCACCTTTATTAAATAATTAATCAACATGCTCACATAAACAAACAGAATAATAATAAAATACAAGGAAAAAAGAAAAGAAAGAAACGTAAACATTAAAACAAGACGTTATAGTTAATTAAACTGCGCATTTTCATTATTTCTATCGATATTTCTTCCTCCCCACTACCTTCAAAATCTTCCTCCCCCTACTGAAAAAAATTAAATATTCCTTCCTCTAAGACAAAAATAACAAGACATTGTTTCCAAGGTCAGGAATGTTGAAGATTTTTATTACAGATCGAAAGTAGCAATGTTTGCTGCCCTCCCCCCAAATAAATTAAGAAAACTTTGATAAGGAAGGCAAATTTACGAAGGACGATTTTTTGAAGAACTCTTGATTTTTTTTTTTTTTCATTTGATAAAGTCAAGTTTAAAATAAATATATATTTTTTTATATAATAGATAAAAAAATCTGCGAACACTCATAACTCCTGTTTGAATTTGGAATTGATCCAACATAGTTTGGGGACGACATTCAAATTTACAAGAAATTTACTCTGACCTAACTAAAACTTTTTTTAATTTTATTTTTTTATTAATAACAGAATTTCAGCACATTTTACACAAAAGTGATTTTAACTACATATTTTTTAGCAACGCTGACAGAATTGTAAATTGTATATTTAAATTGAATTAGTTCATTATTTTAAAGATTTTTTTCAACATCTTTTATAGATTTTAATTATAGCAGAGTAAACAAATAAAAATATCCATTATAATATAATGGTTACTCACACACAATTCTCTCGGGACTACAGCACAACTTTGATTGCCAAATCAACATACGAACTGACACATTTATTTCAGATTACGAAATATTATAAACATTTTATTAATCATTATATTAATATGAAGACCGTTCCCAAGATATTTTGGATTGATTGCGGCGCCTAATTATGTTGGATTAGCCAAACATAAAATTAATTACATTTTTCGCAAAGCGAAACTTATAATAGACAATAAATAAATAAATAAATAATAAATAATATAATATTTTATTGTCAGATATTTACATATTTACAATGTTTTAAATTGGATTTTGAGGTTCGGTCATACAAAAGAACACTTTTTAAATTTCTACCGACGTTTCGGCAAATTTATTCCCTTCTTCTTCAGGGTACAAATTTTCAGTTAAAATTCCAGTAGTAATTAATCTAGTTTAACCTGTGACATACCATCAACAAGTGTTGATGGTGGTTGAGGTGGTATGTCACAGGTTAAACTACATTAATTACTACTGGAATTCTAACTGAAAATTTTTACCCTGAAGAAGGCAATAAATTTGCCGAAACGTCGGTAGAACTTTAAAAAGAGTTCTTTTGTCATGACAGAACCTCAAAATCCAATTTACAACATTGAATACAGCGGTCTTAACGAACACCAAAAACATATTTACAATATTAAATGGACCAGATTTCATCTTTACCACTTCACAAAATTCTCTATCACATACTATGTATATAATTCACAGTGTGGTGCTGGGAAAAATGGCAAGGAAAAAACCCCCAGCTATATAGTAGTCTCTTTATTAATGTGGTGGGCATATTATATTTTTAATTCTCTTATGTTTAAAATGACAATTTGTATTGTAACATCCTATGGTTTTGATTGTTTTATTTTCACTATAAGCTGTATAATGGGGTTGTTGAGGAGAGGAATTAGGTTTGATTAAATGAACGAGATATGCTGACACTAATAAAATGTAGCTAAGTTTACACTAACTACCCTAGACTTTATAATGAAAATGATAGAATGAATGGTGAGAGTAAAGATATGACACGATGCGATGTACAGTTGTATGGTAGTATCTGATAGATATTCTCTAGATATATTCCCACTGGCTTATATACACAGGTTCTCCCACTCTAGCCTGCCTAAGTCAGAGAGTAGTCTCTGTTAACCAGAGAGGGCCTCTCTTCTCTCTGCTGTGGTTGCATTATCTTTGCGGTAACAATACATCACATAATGGAGTTATTGAGGAGAGAAATTAGGTTTGATTAAATGAACGAGATATGCTGACACTAATATAATGTAGCTAAGTTTACACTAACTGCACTGGACGTTATAATGAAAATGATAGAATGAATGGTGTGAGTAATATGGCACGATGCGATGTACAGTTATAAGGTTGTTTCTGATAGATCTCCTCTAGATAGATTCCCACTGGCTTATATACACAGGTTCTCCCACTCTAGCTTGCCTAAGTCAGAGAGTAGTCTCTGTTAACCAGAGAGGGCCTCTCTTCTCTCTGCTGTGGTTGCATTATCTTCTAAATTCTATTTTTTTCTTTTCTTCGTGTAAGAGGTTTAATTGGGGTGTATCTGGGAGCATCAATGGCAAACCTTAAAACTTATTTTGCACCCTTTGCAATTTCTTCAGGTTGGTCTCACTCATTATACTCCAACATGGAGCAGCATAGGTCAGACCAGAACCACTTGTACAACAGTATCTTATTGCCATCACTCAGTGTAGAATGTCTATTTAAGAGAGGGAACAGTTGGAGTATGAGAGCTTTGCGTCTTTGAACTTTTGTGCTTTTATGTGCGGAGTAAATGTTAATGATTTGTCTAATGTGACCCCCGCCCCCAAGTACTTGACAGTGGGGGCCCATTTTGGGACAGACACATTTTTTGTTGTTACACGAGAGCAATGTAGTAAATCTTTTGAAAAATCGGTCAAGTGTTAAAAGGAATTTACTCTGCCGATATTTTGCAATTTTCTTTAAATTGGTCCAAAGACTTTGTGTTTAGTTTACTTTGTGATTTTTTTTTAGAGAAAATGTCTCCACGAATATGCTTTGAGCTATAAATTTGGTATGCCAATTTACGTATAAAAAACTATAACTTTTATTTTAATATTACTTCGGAAAAATTCATTTAGGCGTGCATTTAGGAGATTTTTTCAGTTTTTTACTTTTCTCCCTTTCCCCCCACAAACAAAAAAACACCAACAGATTTCATTAAATTTAAATTTCATTAAAATATGGAGACCTATCACTTCTATTTGAAATTATTTTCCAGAGAAATTCATTTATTGAAATTATAGGCGAGAGAGGTGGTTAGGTTATGGTTACCTCAAAAAAGTCATTTTTTTTGTTTAGTTTGAAGAAAATACATAAATTATATCCCTATGAACTATAGTGAGAGAAAATCATTGTGAGTGTTTCATACCAGTTTTTTTACTTTCTCTTACTCCCTAAGTAAGAGGAAGTATTGTAATCGTGTCAAATTTTCGATATCGAGTTTTCACCGGAAATATCCGTTTTGAGGTCCCCTGAATCCAAAAAAGTGGTTTTTAGCAAATGGTTTCTGTGTGTGTGTGTGTGTGTCTGTGTGTGTGCAATGTATGTATGTGAACAGCTAGCTCAAAACGAAAAACCGTAGAAAGTTGAAACTTGATATTCCGTTTAGGTATCACCATGGGATCTGACACTACGTTATCTGTCAAAATTCCTCAACCGGAAGTACACTTTACTAGTTGGATATTATACTTTTTTGCGATTTTCTCAAAAATGGCTCCGACGATTTTCTTTAAACTTGAAATATCAACCACATATTCAAAGAGCTACAACTTTTATTTGAAACATTTCTCCGGGAAAATGCAATGAAGGGCACTTTTGGGGGAGGGGTGGAGTTAGGTTTCCATTAAAGTTTATTAGACAATTCTGTCATCTAAAAAATATTAATTAGAATTAAATATGTTGTTGAAATTCCGAGTTTGAAAAACATTGGATAACCGGAAGTGCGTTTACTTTACCACTTTATTAAATGATTTATTCTCTTTTTCGCAATTTCCTCAAAAATGGCTTCGACGATTTTTTTGAAACTTCATATATAAATTAAACATGCAAAGATCTACATCTTTTATTTAAAACATTTCTTTGGGAAAATTTTTTTAAGGGCACTTTTAGGGGAGGGGTGGGGTTATGTTTTTCTCTAAAGTGCTATCATAGTTGATTATACAATTCTATCATCCAAACATAATTAATTAGAAATAAATAGATGGCTGGAAATTCAGTTTCAAGAAAATTAGTAAACCGGAAGTGCGCTTTTACTGAACAGTTTTTTCAGTTTTCGACGAATTTCCTTAAATTTGATACACAAACTATGTAATTTGTCAATTATAATTTTGAGAACTGGAGTAAGAGAAAGTTGTGTGAGTGTTTCACACCAGATTTTTTTTTTTATATAAGATGGATGACGATCGTTCAAAATCGTTTAGACGATAGTAACAAAAAAAAAATGCACCTTGGAAGGGGAGATGATTTCGAATAAAACTGTCACAATATTTGTTGTGGTTGGTTCTGCACAGCTGGAATGTATCCAGCCTGCTACTTTTTGTGATCATCGACCGATTTTGGGTATTCGCCCGTCATCAGGATGCTTTTTGTCAAACAGTGTGTTAACATAAGATTCGCACAGAGCAAATTTAGTTGATACACTGGTCTTTAAATGTTTTTGTTAGGGCCTAACTAATTTAAGAGGGGTGATAGTACCTGTGTGGGGAAAAAAACACATCGTTTCAGTCTTTAAATGGTACAATATGCCCTTAAATCCTAGGTTGAAGGGTACCTTAACCTAGTTAGGCCATAACAAAAAATATTTAAAGACCAGAGAATCAACTAGATTTTTTGCTCTGTGCAAAACTTATGTTATCACATTGTTTGACAAAAAGCATCCTGATAATAGGCGAACGCCCGAAACCGGTCGATAAGAAACAGGCTAACACAAAAAATATCTCTGATGACACAAATATTATTGATTACATTGTATGCATTGTGTTCACTTTTCATATGTATGTCCTTTATCTTCTTCTAATTAAACAACATTTGAATTCAATATTTCTAGCTTTAAATTAACTTCTTTTTTTTCACAAATTTAGAGATTCTTTAAAGGCCACTCAAATTGAATTTTTTAAGCCATCGGTTATGAAGAATTTATACTTATCCTAATTTAAATATTATGCTTGGAAGCTTAGCAAGATGCACAGGAAATTGCAACCAATTCTGCGCATCAAGGAATCAGCGTTCTTTTGGGAAAATTATCACTGCGCTCTAGGGGTGGAAAGTAACGGATTAAATTCTGATTGTGTAGTTCATAAATAGAAATAGGCTAAACAAAAAAAAATGCTTTAATTGGTACGGTCTGAAATCATGATTTTTAACCTTTTGATATGCACATAATTTTAAATGTTTTGTGTTCTGACTAGAGTAGAATTAAGCTTAAAACTGTATCTAATAAAATAAACAAAAAGGTTTAATAATAAATTTGAATTATATTATATTTAACATATACTATTACCTAATAGATGGGTTTTAATAGATTTACCAAATGTAAATCTAATTTTATTATATTAATAATGTGAATTGTTTTGGAATTAAACGTGTATAGTATTATCTGTTTTCATTATAATTTCAATAATCTAGGTCATAAATTATAGTTTCTATTAATTATAAATTCCATGTAATGCGATACAAAATACATTCGAAAATATGAATTCTCAATATTCAGTCGACCAATAATAATTTAATTTGAAAATTATTATATGATAAGTCAATAATAATGATTAATTATAACAAAATAAGTCACATATTATCAAATTGTTTATCTCTATTGGGTGGGTGATTGAGTACGCAGTATTGGGAAATTGTTTATCAAGAAGAAAGCTTGAGGTTGGGCAAAACTCGAAATCAGACGATCAGCACAGAATGAAGGAGGAGGCTATCATGGGAAAAATCTTGGACACATTTCTTTCTAATCATATTTGATCAAAAGCAGCTTTGACGTAAACCTAAACAACTAATGTGCTTTGTTTCGTGGTAAAGCCATTTTCGTGTGAGGAATATATGCCGTGGAATTCGGATTTTGAAGAGAGAGTTTTCGTGTGTACAGGCGTTTTTTTTATTTTATTTTACTGTTCGCGGATTCATTGATTATCTAAAATGGATGTGTATGAGCTTTTATGTCCAATTTTTCATCATCCAATTTCACCGCAAGGTCTCTGTAAAAGAACATCCCCTTAGCTTCAACTACATCTTTCTTGGGCTTGAATGATAAATCTCTTTACCCGGGATTTGTCTTCATGTTTCTCGTGTTCCCAAAGTGTCTTTTTTGATTGTTGCCCATTTTCTTTCTTCGGTTTTCCACAGATGAAATCTTTACGAATAAAATGTTCATATTCAAGGCACCATTTATCCAGTGTACTTGTCATGATCTGAGATATTTTCCGTATTAGCCGTAATTGATACACAAACTGTACAATTTTTCTATTTTGAGGACTGGAGTAAGAGAAAGTTGTGTGAGTTTTTCACACCAAGTTTTTTTTTTTTTTTAATTGATTTATGTTATTATTGTAGGGGTTTTAGTGAGCCAGTGAACCCCCACCACTCATCTACTCTAACGGAGAGAAACAGCCCCTCTCGCACAGAGAGGAGAGGCTCGGACTGTGGATATATAGGTATATGAGAGAGAGACAGTCAAGATAATTCTGTTCAATTCAGTCTTACATTTCAGACATCATTCTGTTGATTCACACTCCGTACATATCATTTAGCCACGTCAGTCTGTCAGTGGAGTTCAGTACTAAATTCCAAAGTGTAAAGTCCTTGGCAGTCAGCAATATATATACATATATCAATTATATATTTTAAACCAAATCTTAATGTGTTTATCTATCATCATCAACAACCAACATCTCCTCACAACACCCTTACATTATTGTATGTTGGTTTTTTATTGTTCTTCTCTGTTTTTCTTGAATATAACCTAAATTTTTCAATAGATAGCTGGATAATAGCATAATAATACCTCTCACTTTTCTCCTCAGTTTTAACTACTAACACGAGATCTCTCAATGCAGGTCGCAGGGGAATGAAACTCTGCCCTCCCCATTTTCAATCTAATCTAACTACTAATATGTATAAAATTGGATGTACATAGTCTCTATTGCTTCATTTTTACTTTTCATGTAACATAATTTATAATTTTTAATAGTATTGACTGTTACTATTTACGATTAATACCTTTTTTTTATTCCAGCGTTCGATTAGAGGAAGAAATATTATAGATTAATGGATATAGACGTAACTTATGAAACTGTGCTTTAAATTATTTGCTACAAAAATGGCAAGATTATTCCCTTCCTCCGAAACCACTTTTTAAATGAATTATCTAGAAGAAATAGTCTAAAACAAAAGTGATAAGTTTACATATGTATAGTGTGGGGTTGCTGAAAGAGAGAAATGGTCTGGTTAGAATGCATTAACTAAATATGGTTAAACACTGTATAATATGATAAATGACACTGACTGACTGGATTTTACACTTGAAATGATAGAGTATGGTAGAGTGGAAAAGCGGTAATGACACGTAGTGATTGGCTGTAGGAACTCAGTAGTATGAACTGTTCTCTTATCAGTCTCCTATCGCTGTATTTATGTGATTTCTCCCACTCCAGTCTGAGAAAGTGGTCCTGTCATTTTGCCTCTCTGCTACGAATACTCTCTTTGGATACTATTACATATGTATAATTAGTAAGTCAAGTGTAACAGCAACCAAAGAGAGTAAAGAGAAGAGAAACGAACCCAACACTCTCTCGGTCTGGAGTGGGAGAAACATATATATAGAGCGAAGGACAATCATGGACTACTTTACACTTGAAATGATAGAGTATGGTAGAGTGGAAAAGGGGCCAATGACACGTAGTGATTGGCTGTTCTCCTATCTGTTTCCCATTATCGCTGTATTTTTGTGGTTTCTCCCACTCCAGTCCGAGAAAGTAGTCCTGTCATTTTGTCTCTCTGCTACGAATACTCTCTTTGGATACTATTACATATATAGAATTAGTAAATCTAGTGTAACAGCAACCAAAGATAGTAAAGAGAAGAGAAACGAACCCAAACACTCTTTCGGTCTGAAGTGAGAGAAACATATATATACAGCGACGGACAGTCCAGAGATATACAGTTCAATACAGTTCATACACTACTACTGAGTACACTACTGGCTACACTAATACAGCCAATTCACTACGTGTCATTACCCATTTTCGACTCTACCATACAGTATCATTACAAGTCCAGGCAGACAGTGTCACCAATTATTATTATACATAGTTAACCAGTGTTAACTATGAAATTCTTATTTCATCAACCAGACCCGAATTCTGTCCACCTAACACATCTATTACATCAAGTTTATTGAAACTCGCTGGATTTTTCATGGAGAAAATTGCAGAAAACTGAAGAAAAAAAAACTGACTAAACAAAGTCCTTTCTTCCAGACAACCAAATTCACTTCTGGCTACAAATTTATTTTTGAATATAAATGATACAATTGTATAATAAACTAAAATAACACTTTAGAGGAAAACATAACTCCCCCCCTCTTTCTCTTCCAAAACCCCTCTCTAAAAAGAATTTTTCCTAAATTAATTTATTTGAAATATTTCTAAAATATAAAGGAAGAAGTTTCAAATCAAATTTGCGGCATTTTATATGCGTAGTTAGTGTATCATCAAGTATCAAGAAAATAACTGAAACCATTTTCAATAAAATTACAAAAACCTAAAAAAAAAATTATTCAGTAAATCGTATTTCCGGTGTTTCGATCGACTTTTGAACAAAACCGGAATTGTCGGCTCTCTACCAAAAATATAAACGAAATATTTAAGTTTGAACTTTCTATAATATTCAGTTTTTTTGAATTATACTCTAACTACAAACACTTTACACAAACAGACGAACGCACATCACAAAGATCGAAATTTTTTTTTTCACATTTAAGGGATCTCAAACATATATTTCCGGTGAAAACATGATCGCAATTAATTCGTCTTATCAGTTAGTAAGAGAAAGTAAAAATATTTTTTTTTAGGTTAGGTTATCATTAGGAAACCTTTCAGGAAGGTTTCAGTCAAAATTTGTCTATATGAATAGTAAGAGTCATGGATAAATTATCATTCTCTGATAAAATTCTGATTTTGAACAGAATTAAGCCTTTCTTTTCTCAGTTTCTCGCGTGTTATCGAATTCTAATTTATTCGTGGTGTTGACGTGTTTCCCACCTATTTATTTTCCAATAATATAATGTAAAATTTACTGAAAATGTTTTTTTTTTTATTTTTAAAAAAGACCGAATCTCATTATCCTTATCCATCATTTAAGAACAGTCGAGAAGAATCTTCCAATGATTCCTTACCAGAGTTTTATATAAGATGCCCCCCGCCCATAATAAGATAGAATGTTATTTATATTTCATAAACAACACACTAAACAGATAACCGCAAAACTACTGTAACCTTTGTTTTTTTTTTTTAAATAAAAATTAAGATAAATTCTACGCAGTTTGTGTACATAATTGGCTTCAGTGTATCACAAGGACAACAGTGTCACGCTTTCTCAATCACAATTACAACGTATTTTATTTCCGTAAAGCTAATAGTTTTCCACTTCAAATATAGGCCAATGAACTGTTTGTTTTTATATATTAATATTAAAAGAGATATATATATATATATATATATATATATACACAAAACAATACACATCTCTATTGTTCTTTAAATTGGATTTACGTAACATATAGCAAGAAAGTATTATTACTAACTACTTTATAACAGAACAATACCGGTTTACCTTCACCCTGGAATGTTAGAAATACTCTCCAACAATACACAAGAATATATATATACATGTTATCTGTATTCATTCTCTGTACCTAACCTAACCCAGCTAGCTACCTTACTAAACTGTTAAAATAACCTTCTCTCTTATCCTATTATGTAATAATTGTTTATCCGCATTTAAGACAGTTTTATTAGGTTAAATGATGCAGACAATATACAACATCTGAACTGTGATATTAATTTTTAACGGCGGTTAATTTCACAGAAATTACAGCAACTAATTTTTTTCAGAGACATTTTCCATGGTAGCCCTGCTTCATTTTGTGGTCATCGACCGGTTTTGGGCGTTCGCCCCATCTTCAGGATGCGTTTTATATGAAACATTCATAGGAATTTATTTTACTGTAATTTTACATAATTATTATTTTGTACAGAATTCCATCAAACTTGTAACATTTTTAACTTAAATTTTAACTGAATACTTGAACCAAGCATTTCTCAAACTTTTTACAACTGCGGACTGGTGTATTTTCTGTTAAGTGGCCATTTCATGACATTAAACAAAATATATAACTCACACTTCATATAATAATAACAAACTCGTTGTTGTGGTGGTTGATTCCGCAAAGCTGGAAAGCATCAAAGTGGTCATCGACCGGTTTCGGGCGGCGTTCGCCCATCTTCAGGATGCGTTTTTTTTTTCAGACAGTGTGACAACACAGACTTGCACAGAGCAAATTCGTTTACAACACTGAGTGCAAATTTAGTTGATATATTTTAGTTTTAGTTGAATTTAGTATGAACTAAATTTGCTCTGTGCAAGTCTGTGTGTTGTCACACTGTCTAAAAAAAAAAACGCATCCTGAAGATGGGCGAACGCCGCCCGAAACCGGTCGATGACCACAAAATGAAGCAGGCTACCATGGAAAATGTCTCTGATGCTTTCCAGCTCGGCGGAACCAACCACCACAATAACTAATTTTTTAATTGATTACTGGTCAAATAGATAAATAAAAAAAAAAAAAAATATTAATTAACATTAATTTTGGAAATTTACTTCGTTTAATTCAGATTAACAGGAATTGGGGCGGGAAAAAAAATGAAATAATTACAACGACTTAAAAATACCAGAATTTTGAACAATTTTGCTACAGAAATCCCTAGTTCGACACACACTACACATTACAGACGACTAGATTCTATGTCCAAATATTTACACTGAAGAAAGCCTCAGTAAATCTATTATATTTTGACTCTGCGAGATGTGTAAATTAAGTAATGAGACTGATTTTATAGCTTTTTTTTATTCAAATAAAATTACAATTCAACATTGTCCCCTTCAAAGCACTACCCAAGACTGAAGCAAAACCTGATAGCACAACGTTGCTCGTAATTGATGTCACTCATTTTTAAAACGCACTGAAAAAACCTTGCTCACAAAAAAAGTCACTACGGACAGTGCAACAACTCTAGCATTTTCAAATTTGCACTGGACGTGTATCAGATGTTTACTTGCCCTACCACGCATGCGCCGCGTCTCCAGTGTTGCCAGATCGAACACTAGAAAATCAGTCTCATTACTTAATTTACACACCTCGTATATTCCCGTTCCTCCACACATTTAACACCTATACCCTAGAATGAATAATACTGTTATCGATGATAAGGATTATAACATTAAGTGAAAATTAAACAATTCAAAGAATTAAATTCGGCAATATTGATGGACGGACTGACGGAAGGACTGTAGGATATACGATTATTCTCTAACAAACCTCTTTTTTTTTGCACGCACTCTGGGGACAAACAGTTGAACATCTGAACTATATTCCCTGGCAAATTATGGTGTAAGTATTAAAAATACTATCTTTACTAGATATGATTTTGGGGGGGGGGGGATAATTTGTCAATTCATTCACGATTGATGATTATATTATAAAACGCGCAATGGAAAAAAATCAGAGACGTGATTTCAGTATCTGAAAGAACCACCTTTATTAAATAATTAATCAACATGCTCACATAAACAAACAGAATAATAATAAAATACAAGGATAAAAGAAAAGAAAGAAACGTAAACATTAAAACAAGACGTTATAGTTAATTAAACTGCGCATTTTCATTATTTTTATCGATATTTCTTCCTCCCCACTACCTTCAAAATCTTCCTCCCCCTACTGAAAAAAATTAAATATTCCTTCCTCTAAGACAAAAATAACAAGACATTGTTTCCAAGGTCAGGAATGTTGAAGATTTTTATTACAGATCGGAAGTAGCAATGTTTGCTGCCCTCCCCACAAATAAATTAAGAAAACTTTGATAAGGAAGGTAAATTTACGAAGGACGATTTTTTGAAGAACTCTTGATTTTTTTTTTTTTCATTTCATAAAGTCAAGTTTAAAATAAATATATATTTTTTTATATAATAGATAAAAAAAATCTGCGAACACTCATAACTCCTGTTTGAATTTGGAATTGATCCAACATAGTTTGGGGACGACATTCAAATTTACAAGAAATTTACTCTGACCTAACTAAAACTTTTTTTTATTTTATTTTTTTATTAATAACAGAATTTCAGCACATTTTACACAAAAGTGATTTTAATTACATATTTTTTAGCAACGCTTGTAAATTGTATATTTAAATTGAATTAGTTCATTATTTTAAAGATTTTTTTTCAACATCTTTTATAGATTTTAATTATAGCAGAGTAAACAAATAAAAATATCCATTATAATATAATGGTTACTCACACACAATTCTCTCGGGACTACAGCACAACTTTGATTGCCAAATCAACATACGAACTGACACATTTATTTCAGATTACGAAATATTATAAACATTTTATTAATCATTATATTAATATGAAGACCGTTCCCAAGATATTTTGGATTGATTGCGGCGCCTAATTATGTTGGATTAGCCAAACATAAAATTAATTACATTTTTCGCAAAGCGAAACTTATAATAGACAATAAATAAATAAATAAATAATAAATAAAATAATATTTTATTGTCAGATATTTACATATTTACAATGTTATAAATTGGATTTTGTGATTCGGTCATACAAAAGAACACTTTTTAAATTTCTACCGACGTTTCGGCAAATTTATTCCCTTCTTCTTCAGGGTACAAATTTTCAGTTAAAATTCCAGTAGTAATTAATCTAGTTTAACCTGTGACATACCATCAACAAGTGTTGATGGTGGTTGAGGTGGTATGTCACAGGTTAAACTACATTAATTACTACTGGAATTCTAACTGAAAATTTTTACCCTGAAGAAGGCAATAAATTTGCCGAAACGTCGGTAGAACTTTAAAAAGAGTTCTTTTGTCATGACAGAACCTCAAAATCCAATTTACAACATTGAATACAGCGGTCTTAACGAACACCAAAAACATATTTACAATATTAAATGGACCAGATTTCATCTTTACCACTTCACAAAATTCTCTATCACATACTATGTATATAATTCACAGTGTGGTGCTGGGAAAAATGGCAAGGAAAAAACCCCCAGCTATATAGTAGTCTCTTTATTAATGTGGTGGGCATATTATATTTTTAATTCTCTTATGTTTAAAATGACAATTTGTATTGTAACATCCTATGGTTTTGATTGTTTTATTTTCACTATAAGCTGTATAATGGGGTTGTTGAGGAGAGGAATTAGGTTTGATTAAATGAACGAGATATGAAGACACTAATATAATGTAGCTAAGTTTACACTAACTGCACTGGACTTTATAATGAAAATGATAGAATGAATGGTGTGAGTAAAGCATGACACGATGCGATGTACAAGTTGTATGGTTGTATCTGATAGATATCCTCTAGATAGATTCCCACTGGCTTATATACACAGGTTCTCCCACTCTAGCCTGCTAAGTCAGAGAGTAGTCTCTGTTAACCGAGAGGGCCTCTCTTCTCTCAGCTGTGGTTGCATTATCTTTGCGGTACCATTACATCATATAATGGGGTTGTTGAGGAGAGAAATTAGGTTTGATTAAATGAACGAGATATGCTGACACTAATATAATGTAGCTAAGTTTACACTAACTGCACTGGACGTTATAATGAAAATGATAGAATGAATGGTGTGAGTAATATGGCACGATGCGATGTACAGTTATAAGGTTGTTTCTGATAGATCTCCTCTAGATAGATTCCCACTGGCTTATATACACAGGTTCTCCCACTCTAGCTTGCCTAAGTCAGAGAGTAGTCTCTGTTAACCAGAGAGGGCCTCTCTTCTCTCTGCTGTGGTTGCATTATCTTCTAAATTCTATTTTTTTCTTTTCTTCGTGTAAGAGGTTTAATTGGGGTGTATCTGGGAGCATCAATGGCAAACCTTAAAACTTATTTTGCACCCTTTGCAATTTCTTCAGGTTGGTCTCACTCATTATACTCCAACATGGAGCAGCATAGGTCAGACCAGAACCACTTGTACAACAGTATCTTATTGCCATCACTCAGTGTAGAATGTCTATTTAAGAGAGGGAACAGTTGGAGTATGAGAGCTTTGCGTCTTTGAACTTTTGTGCTTTTATGTGCGGAGTAAATGTTAATGATTTGTCTAATGTGACCCCCGCCCCCAAGTACTTGACAGTGGGGGCCCATTTTGGGACAGACACATTTTTTGTTGTTACACGAGAGCAATGTAGTAAATCTTTTGAAAAATCGGTCAAGTGTTAAAAGGAATTTACTCTGCCGATATTTTGCAATTTTCTTTAAATTGGTCCAAAGACTTTGTGTTTAGTTTACTTTGTGATTTTTTTTTAGAGAAAATGTCTCCACGAATATGCTTTGAGCTATAAATTTGGTATGCCAATTTACGTATAAAAAACTATAACTTTTATTTTAATATTACTTCGGAAAAATTCATTTAGGCGTGCATTTAGGAGATTTTTTCAGTTTTTTACTTTTCTCCCTTTCCCCCCACAAACAAAAAAACACCAACAGATTTCATTAAATTTAAATTTCATTAAAATATGGAGACCTATCACTTCTATTTGAAATTATTTTCCAGAGAAATTCATTTATTGAAATTATAGGCGAGAGAGGTGGTTAGGTTATGGTTACCTCAAAAAAGTCATTTTTTTGGTTTAGTTTGAAGAAAATACATAAATTATATCCCTATGAACTATAGTGAGAGAAAATCATTGTGAGTGTTTCATACCAGTTTTTTTACTTTCTCTTACTCCCTAAGTAAGAGGAAGTATTGTAATCGTGTCAAATTTTCGATATCGAGTTTTCACCGGAAATATCCGTTTTGAGGTCCCCTGAATCCAAAAAAGTGGTTTTTAGCAAATGGTCTGTGTGTGTGTGTGTGTGTGTGTGTGTGCGCGCGCGTGTGAGTGTGCATGTATGTATGTGAACAGCATAGCTCAGAAACGAAAAACCGTAGAAAGTTCAAACTTGATATTACGTTTAGGTATCACCATGGGATCTGATACTGCATTATCTGTCAAAATTCCTCAACCGGAAGTACCACTTTACTAGTTGGATTTTTTACTTTTTTGCGATTTTCTCAAAAATGGCTCCGACGATTTTCTTCAAACTTGAAATATCAACCACATATTCAAAGAGCTACAACTTTTATTTGAAACATTTCACCGGGAAAATGCAATGAAGGGCACTTTTGGGGGAGGGGTGGAGTTAGGTTTCCGTGTTTCAGTTTATTAGACAGTTCTGTCATCTAAATAATGTTAATTAGAATTAAATATGTTGTTGAAATTCCGAGTTTGAAAAAAATTGGATAACCGAAAGTGCGTTTACTTTACCACTTTATTAAATGATTTATTCTCTTTTTCGCAATTTTCTCAAAAATGGGTTCGACGATTTTTTTGAAACTTCATATATAAATTAAACATGCAAAGATCTACATCTTTTATTTAAAACATTTCTTTGAGAAAATTCTTTTAAGGGCACTTTTAGGGGAGGGATGGGGTTATGTTTTTATCTAAAGTGCTATCATAGTTGATTATACAATTCTATCATCCAAACATAATTAATTAGAAATAAATAGATGGCTGGAAATTCAGTTTCAAGAAAATTAGTAAACCGGAAGAGCGCTTTTACTGAACAGTTTTTTCAGTTTTCGACGAATTTCCTTAAATTTGATACACAAACTATGTAATTTGTCAATTATAATTTTGAGAACTGGAGTAAGAGAAAGTTGTGTGAGTGTTTCTCACCAGAATTTTTTTTTAAATAAGATGGATGACGATCGTTCAAAATCGTTTAGACGATAGTAACAAAAAAAAAAATGCACCTTGGAAGGGGAGATGATTTCGAATAAAATGTCACAATATTTGTTGTGGTTGGTTCTGCAGAGCTGGAATGTATCAGCCTGCTACTTTTTGTGATCATCGACCGATTTTGGATATTCGCCCATCATCAGGAGGCTTTTTGTCAAACAGTGTGTTAACATAACATTTGCACAGAGCAAATTGAGTTGATACACTGGTCTTTAAATGTTTTTGTTAGGACCTAACTAATTTAAGAGGGGTGATAGTACCTGAGTGGGGAAAAAAACACATCGTTTCGGTCTTTAAAGGGTACAATATGCCCTTAAATCCTAGATTAAAGGGTATCTTAACCTAGTTAGGCCCTAACAAAAATTGTTGTGGTGGTTGGTTCCGCAGAGCTGGAAAGCATCAGAGACATTTTCCGTGGTAGTGGACATTTTTACATACTGTGTGTAAAACTGAATTTGCTGTGTTGTCACACTGTCTGAAAAACGCATCCTGAAGATGGGCGAACGCCCGAAACCGGTCGATAACCACAAAAAGAAACAGGCTAACACAAAAAATATCTCTGATGACACAAATATTATTGACTACATTGTATGCATTGTGTTCACTTTTCATATGTATGTCCTTTATCTTCGTCTAATTAAACAACATTTGAATTAAATATTTCTAGCTTTAAATTAACTTCTTTTTTTTCACAAATTTAGAGATTCTTTAAAGGCCACTCAAATTGAATTTTTTAAGCCATCGGTTATGAAGAATTTATACTTATCCTAATTTAAATATTATGCTTGGAAGCTTAGCAAGATGCACAGGAAATCGCAACCAATTCTGCGCATCAAGGAATCAGCGTTCTTTTGGGAAAATTATCAATGCGCTCTAGGGATGGAAAGTAATGGATTAAATTCTGATTGTGTAATTCATAAATAGAAATAGGCTAAAAAAAAAAAAATGCTTTAATTGGTACGGTCTGAAATCAAGATTTTTAACCTTTTGATATGCACATAATTTTAAATGTTTTGTATTCTGATTAGAGTAGAATTAAGCTTAAAACTGTATCTAATAAAATAAACAAAAAGGTTTAATAATAAATTTGAATTATATTATATTTAACATATACTATTACCTAATAGATGGGTTTTAATAGATTTACCAAATGTAAATCTAATTTTATTATATTAATAATGTGAATTGTTTTGGAATTAAACGGGTATAGTATTATCTGTTTTCATTATAATTTCAATAATCTAGGTCATAAATTATAGTTTCTATTAATTATAAATTCCATGTAATGCGATACAAAATACATTCGAAAATATGAATTCTTAATATTCAGTCGACCAATAATAATTTAATTTGAAAATTATTATATGAAAAGTCAATAATGATTAATTATAACAAAATAAGTCACATATTATCAAATTGTTTATCTCTATTGGGTGGGTGATTGAGTACGCAGTATTGGGAAATTGTTTATCAAGAAGAAAGCTTGAGGTTGGGTAAAACTCGAAATCAGATGATCAGCACAGAATGAAGGAGGAGGCTATCATGGGAAAAATCTTGGACACATTTCTTTCTAATCATATTTGGTCAAAAGCAGCTTTGACGTAAACCTAAACAACTAATGTGCTTTGTTTCGTGGTAAAGCCATTTTCGTGTGAGCAATATATGCCGTGGAATTCGGATTTTGAAGAGAGAGTTTTCCTGTGTACAGGCGTTTTTTTTATTTTATTTTACTGTTCGCGGATTCATTGATTATCTAAAAATGGATGTGCATGAGCTTTTATGTCCAATTTTTCATCATCCAATTTCACCGCAAGGTCTCTCTAAAAGAACATCCCCTTAGCTTCAACTACACCTTTCTTGGGCTTGAAAGATAAATCTCTTTACCCGGGATTTGTCTTCATGTTTCTCGTGTTCCCAAAGTGTCTTTTTTGATTGTTGCCCATTTTCTTTCTTCGGTTTTCCACAGAGCAAACCTTTACAAATAAAATTTTCATATTCAAGGCACCATTTATCCAGTGTACTTGTCATGATCTGAGATATTTTCCGTATTAGCCTGCTTTCTTTGTGGCCATCGAACCGGTGTCGGGCGTTCGCCTATCATCAGGATGCTTTTTGTCAAACAGTGTGATAACATAGATTTGCACAGAGCCAGTTTAGCTGATACCCTGATTTTTAAATGTTTTTGTTACGGCCGACTAGATTAAGAGGGATGTTGGTATCTGAGTGTGAAAACACATGTTTCTTTCTTTAAAGGGGCATATTGTACTCATTAAAAATGGAAACATCCAACAGTGGGGAAGTGTAACTTAAACTACGTTTTTTGCAGGAGATTTACTCAATAATTAATTACCCACAGATTTTTTCTTCCTAGCAGCCTCTACAGCTCACTTTCCGGTAATGACAGTGTTGTCTGTAACAAGCGAACACTGTCCGGAGGCCGGCAGTGACTGAGAAAGCTCCGGGCGCCAATGACCTTAGATGTTGACGCGACTTAAATTAAAAAAAAAAAAAAAAATTAATTACCCATACTATCTTACTATTTTATTTATTTATTTATAACAGCGCGAAATAACACTGTATCAGCCGTGGGCTACTGTGAAATAATTACTGACATGAAATGATAAAATACGAGCTGAATGATCGAAAGATAGGATAGATAAATAAATAATATGTTGTTGAACAATCAAAAAATATTTTGTTCAGGTACGACTGTGAACCAAACAGTTTTTAAGTTTAAAAACCAAATAGATTTTAGTTTTAGTTTTAAATCTGTTAGTTTTTAAGTCTGTACATACATAATCATAATTGCCTTTAAGTTGTACATATGTGAATAATGTATGCAAGCCGAGAAAATAAAATATTAATGTGGGAGCGTACATTACGTTAAGGTTGGGTATCATCCTTATATAATTTTTCAATGATATATTTCTAAAAGTCTATACCTAAGTTCGTTTAGACTTGTTATATTTAGGCATGTAAAGAACACCATATTTAAGTATACATGCATGGATGGTGTGTGTGAATTATGAAAGATGGATGCGTAATCATCAAACCATCTGCTTATATAGATTGATTGTTACCAACATCCCTCTTAACCTAGTTAGGCCCTAACAAAAACATTTAAAAATCTGTGTACCAACTAAAATTTGCTCTGTGCAAATCTTATAACACACTATTTGACAAAAAGCATCCTGGTGATGGGCGAACGCCCATCGATGACCACAAAAAACAGAAGAAGCAGGCTATCACAGAAAATATCTCATGATTCTTTCCAACTTTGGGGAACCAACCACAATCACTATTTGTCATGAAGTTATGAAGCTAAAAACCGGCAAATGGACAATTCTGGTGCCGGAGAGAGGACATTAAAATTTTATTTTAGGACTAAAATGGGGGCAGGTCAAAAACAGGTTTTATAGCAAGAGAGAATTACATCAGCAAGAGAGAGCAGACAGACGAGAGAATTAAGTCAGAGAGTACCAGAGAGGGTCTGACCTCGCTCTCTTAATTCTCTCGTCTGTCTGCTCTCTTTTGCTAGTGTAATTCGCTCTTGCTATTAATGGACTTGATGCGGAGAGAAATTAGGATTGATTAATTAAACGAGATATGAAGACACTGTTATAATATACCTATAAGTTTATACTAACTACACTGGACTTGTAATGATTTTATAGAATACAAGGTGAGATTAGAAATATGACACGATGCGATGTATATGGTTGAATCTGAGAGATAGATGTCTAGATCCTTCACTGGCTTATATACAGGTTCTCCCCACTCTAGCCGCTTAAGTCAGAGAGTACCAGAGAGGGTCTGTCTTCTCTCTCTTAATTCTCTCGTCTGTCTGATCTCTCTTGCTGATGTAATTCTCTCTTGCTATTACATATTCTTTATTTCAAGGAATAAGCCTTTTTTTTTGTTTTTAATTAAAATCTGTGTAAGGGTGTTATGAGGAGATGTTGGTTGTTGATGATGAAAGATAAACACCTTAAGATTTGGTTTAAGATATATAATTGATATATGTATATATATATCTGACTGCCAAGGACTTACACTTTAGAGTTTAGAACTGAACTGAACTGACAGACTGACGTGGCTAAATGATAAGTACGAAGTGTGAATCAACAGAATGATGTCTGATGTGTGAGACTGAATTTAAAAGAATGATGTCTGATGTGTAAGACTGAATTGAACAGAATAATCCTTGACTGTCTCTCTCTCATATATATATCCATTGGCCGAACCTCTCCTCTCTGTGCGAGAGGGGCTGTTTCTCTCCGCTAGAGTGGACGAGTGGTGGGGGTTCACTACCCTTGATACAAGGAGATATTTGTACGGCAATGGCCAGAGGAGTTTTTTAAAGAAAAAAAAATTCTTTCTTGCTCTACGTTACGGGTACCATTGGTGCCCTTCTTCAGGAGCGCTTTAGGATAAGAGAGGAGTGAACGTTGAAAACGTTAAGACTGAAATTGATACACTTTGGCAGTTAATTGGCAAAATAAATTAATTACCTTGAATTCTCAGATACTTCACAGAAAGATAAATAAGAGAAAATAATTCAATACAATATAATCTACATTAAGAAAACAACAACCGAAAAATTTGATAGCTATAAAGTTTGTAGCGATGAAGAGGAAATTAAAGAAAAAAAGAAACAAACAAAAAAAAGACAGGAGTATAAATTATTCGAAATAACGAGTGTATGTATTTGGCAGAACAATTTTACAGTAATATAAAAGTAATAATAATAGCGGTGTATGTTACCACTACTACTACAGCTGAAAAAGCGAGATCTGGTGGCAAGAAATTGTGTTTATATGAATTATGTGCTATACGAGCACAAAATATCTTGCAGATAAACTATTTTAATATTCCTTACATGTTCACTAAGTAATTTCAAAACACTAGGCTATATGTTATATATATATATATATGTTAGAATGTACATTAAAAAGAAATGCAAGAAGCCAACATAACAAAACAAAAAAATAAATTATATAATTTCATTAAAAAAAAAAAAAATTGAAAAATATTTTAGTACTGTAAAAATACTGATAAAAGTAAAAAAGTACTGATAAAAATTAATTATAACGTGAACAATTTTCTTTTTTAAAAGAATGTATATACACTATTACTACGTTCTTAAAGGTGCTCAATTTATTAAAATATTTTCTGTGAGTCATAGTTTATCTCTCTCTCGTTCTTCTCTCATCTTCTCTTTCTCTCTCTAGAAGAATCAATCATTTTTATCATTTTTTTTTTTTTAATTTACTCCCAAATTGGTTTCTACAATTTTTCTTTTAAAAAAAAGTATATGAATCGCATATAACTGTCAGTTCATTTTTATTTGAACTATTTCCTATAAAAATTGATTATTGTAGTGTATTTTACTATAATAAAAAAACCTTGTATTTTAATAATAATAACAATAATAATAATTCACGAACTTGCGCAGAATCTGGACCTGGTGCAAGACTTCCCCGCCTTACTTCATCGTCGGTCACCGAGAAAGCACACAAAATCCGCTACAATGGAATCGAGTAGTTCTGACCGGACAACTCCGTCATTAATAATCCACAATGTAACGGCAAGAGAGAGAACATAGGCCCGACCGAGAGAAAACAGGCCCTCTTTGGTACTCTCTCATTTAAGCAGGCTAGAGTGGAGAACCTGTATATAAGCCAGTAAGAGATAAATATATATCTATCTATCTGATTCAACCATACGTCGCATCGTGTCATATCATCGTGTCATAACTCTACTCTAACCCTTTATTCTATAAAATCATTACAAGTCAGTGCAGTTTGTGTAAACTTATAGCTATATTATAACAGTGTCTTCATATCTCGTTTAATTAATCAATCCCAATTTCTCTCCTCATCAACTCCATTATAACCATTTATGACCAATATGTGACTAAATGGTGAACTTCATTGATGTCTCTATATACCGTACGCTGTCTAACATTATTCAGGCATATGCTAATGAAATATCTAAGCCCAGAGAGCGTTGGCAGAGATCTATGGAGGGGAGTCTCCAGAGTAGAGATAATATTATCTCTTTATTATATCGAGTACAGGATTTTTTAGTGCAATCTGTAACGGCAAGAGAGAAAACACACAAGCCCGACCGAGAGAAAACAAACTCTCTCTGGTACTCTCTGACTTAAGCAGGCTAGAGTAGGGAGAACCCGTATATAAGCGAGTGAGAGAGTACCAGAGAGAGTTTGTTTTCTCTCGGTCGGGCTTGTGGGTTTTCTCTCTTGCCGTTACACAATGGTTAGGTGGAAGGTTGGGTTAATAATCAGGAAAACACTCGCTTTCGTGATGCAGCAGGCAGTGGTACTTCCATTCATAGTGAGAGAAGTTCTGGAGATACAATTAGTACTAGTCCGGATCTTCCCTCCCGGCTTGTACCATAAATATATATATTTAAATTCCTCTCCTCCTTTGCCTCGAGCTACGAGGTCACTCTGTATCAGCTTTGCTGCAATAATAATAATAATAATAATAATAAATTTTATGGATGGGATTGGCTCAGTGGTAGCGCACTGGATTTGGAACTAGGAAGGCGGACGTCTCAGATTCAAGTCCTATGTTACGCTTAGATTTCTTCTTCCTAGAAGCCTCTAGGACTATCCTAAGATTGGACAGGTTAGTCTGTAACGGGAGAACACTGTCTGGTGGGCGGCAGTACTGGCGCCCCATAACGCGGCTCCAGGCGCCAATGACCATAACGCGCCAAAAAAAAAAAAAAAAAATTATCTGATATGTATATGGTAGATGTGAGAAGGAGAGAATAGAGAGAAATTAGAAATGTTAAGAAATAAACTTGTGGTTGCATTGAACACTGTATAATGAATTACAGATATATAAATAACTGCAATGCACTTCACACTGTTGAATGATATTTGAGAATAAGGTAGCGAGAGAATAATTAAGAGACAGTCAGACTGGCTGAGAGAATTAGAAAGTACGTAGAATGATGTTGACTGACTGGTGTCGATAACTGTTGTAATACTGTTCACCATATGGCTAGCTTGCCTCTCTTTTATATGGCATTCTCCCTCCCTATTTTAGAATTGGTAGGGAGTAACTAGGTTCTTCGGATCCTCACGAATCTTAATGATTCGGATTCCATTACATGTGAAAAAAAATCACAGATATTTCTCTAATTGCAAACTTTTGGACCTAAAATTTCCCTCAATTACTTTTAAAAGGTGATAATGGAAGAATGTACTAAAATAATGTGTAAGAATATTTTAATAGTTCCATCTAAAACAAACTATACTACAAATATTTTTAAAAATGATGGATCTAAAATGCAATTAAGTAAATAAACTAAGTTTCATAAAAAATCGTTAGAGCTGTTTTATGAAAAGTAGCAAAAATTAGAATAAAAATGAGCGATCAGTTTGCGAAATCTTTATCAAAAATCTTCTCCCCCCCCCTCTGATGACTGATATCTAAATGCAATGACACAGTTCGTATTTCCGGCGATTTTTTTTATTACTAAATTTTAGAAATTCTGAAAAGAACATAATACTTTTTCTTACAACTGTAAGATTTCAAGTTTAAAATGAATTACTACAAAAATTTATTCAAAATTGAATTTTAATCCAATTATTTTATACTATACTTGGAAAGTATGGATAAACATGAAAGAAATTGAGTGATGACAGAAGTTGAGTAAATGTATGTCATGGAATATGAAACGTCACGAAATGGGAAGTTTGCAGATGGCTTTTATATACGTATATAGGGATTAATACATTGAGCAGTAATTAGTCGTAACTAAATTTCATTTTCTTTCAATAAATACACTCTAAAACAATACTATACTCTCTAATTAACAATACAATGTTAACAACAATGTTAATGAAAGCTATATATGTTACGTGATAATTCCATATAAGCCAATATAAGAGAGGCAATGAATGTGCACACTCATTCGCCTGTGATAATTACTGACAACAATAATTACTGACAACTCAATTAGGGCATTCAGAAGAAAGTGAATATGGAAAGCGACAGGTTTCTTATTAAATAAAATTTCATTCATTAAATTGTCGATCTTTAACATTTTTCAGTCAAAATGAACCATTCTCTTCCTCTTATACAAATTATACGGACCAAGATAATCTCTACTTCTCAATCAAATCTCCTTCTAATTAATTTCAATGAAAAAATAAGGTCGACACCACTTTGGGCTAATTATTTATTGGAAAAACAAATAACCCATTATTTACAAACACATTATAATATAACATTTATTGTATTATACTTGCGGTAGTGTTTTTATAGAGTTGGACCGGGAATATTGTAGTATAGAAAAGTCTACTGACTGAACATTGACATTTGAATAGCGTGTGTTACGCCATATTTCAGTTACAATTATTCGTTACCCAATTATATACGTCATAGGGACCTGGTGGAGAACGGAACAATTTTGTAAACTGCAGCAAGAGAAAGTTGTGTGAGTATTTCACACCAGAACGCTTACTTCAATTTACATAGTTACACAGTCTCTAGATTTTCGAACTCTACTATATAACGCTTCTTCTTATTATAATTTATTTATTTAATTGCACTAATAATTAGTTCGATTCCTTTTTTTTTTTACTTCCTCTTACTTCTAGTAAGAGGAAGTATTGTAATCATGCCAAATTTTCGATATCGAGTTTTCACCGGAAACATCCGTTTTGAGTACCCTGAGTCCAAGAAAGTGCTTTTTAGAAAATGGTCTGTATGTATCTGCATCTGTGTCGATATATATATATGTATATATATATACGAGGTGTGTAAATTAAGTAATGAGACTGATTTTCTAGTGTTCGATCTGGCAACACTGGGGACGCGGCGCATGCATGGTAGGGCAAGTAAACATCTGATACACGTCCAGCGCAAATTGCGTTTTAAAAATGAGTGACATCAATTACGAGCAACGTTGTGCTATCAGGTTTTGTTTCAGACTTGGGCACAGTGCAACGGAAACGTTTGAAAAACTGTACCACGCCTACGGAGACAATGTTTTGTCAAGAGCACAGGTTTTTAGGTGGTTTAAGTCGTTTGCAGAAGGAAGGGAATCAATTGAAGACGAGCCTCGCAGCGGAAGGCCTTCATCTTCAAGAACCGACGAAAATGTTGGCAGAATCCGCGATCTCGTGCGTTCAGATCGTCGTTTGACAGTCCGAATGATCGGCGAAGAGTTGAATTTGACTCACACAACCGTTCATCAAATTTTGACTAATGAATTGGGGATGAGAAAAATTTGTGCAAAAATGGTTCCGAAAAATTAATGAGTATTTGGCCAGTAATAACATTCCTGTGGCTCCTCAGCCTCCTTATTCACCCGACTTGAGTCCATGTGACTTTTTTTTGTTCCCAAATTGAAAAATCACCTCAAGGGACGTCATTTTGGAACATTGGAGAATATTCAAACAGCCGTAACCGACCAACTGAAGTCTATTCCAGTATCCGAGTTCCAGCACTGCTATGACGAATGGAAGAATCGTCTTCAGCGTTGTGTGGCTTCCCAAGGTAGTTACTTTGAAGGAGACAATGTTGAATTGTAATTTTATTTGAATAAGAAAAAGATAAAAAATCAGTCTCATTACTTAATTTACACACCTCGTATCTGTATCTGTGTCTATGCATATATATATAAATATACTCGTATATACTCGTGTATATATATATATATATAAAAACAGCATAGCTCAAAAACGAAAAATCAAAGAAGTTCAAACTTGATATTCCGTTTATATATCATCATGGGATCCGACAGTAGGATATCGGTCAAAATTCTTCAACCAGATGTACTACTTTACTAGTTTTTTCTTCACATTTTTGCCATTTTCTCAAAAATGGCTCCGACGATTTTCTTCAAACTTGGCAAATCAACTACTCTTACAAAAAATTTACAACTTTTATTTGAAACATTTCTTTGGGAAAATTCATTAAAGGGCACTTTTGAGGGAGGTGTAGGGTTAGATTTTCCACCAAAGTGCTGTTTCAGTTTACTATAGAATTCCATCACCTAAATAATATTAATTAGAAATAAATATGTTGCTGAAATTCCAAGTTTGAAAAAAATCGGATGACCGGAAGTGCGTTTTCATTGAAAAGTTTTTTTTCAGTTTTCTGCTATTTTTTCTAAAACGGCTCAAACGGTTTTCTTTAAAATTGTAATATCAACTAAACATACTAGGATCTACAATTTTTATTTGAAACATTTCTCCGGGAAAATGCATCTGAGGGCACTTTTGAGGGAGGTGTGGGGTTAGGTTGCCTCTAAAGTACTATTTCAGTTTATTACACAATTCTATCATCTAAATAATATTAATTAGAATTAAATATGTTGCTGAAATTCCGTGTTTGAAGAAAATCAGAAGACCGGAAGTGAATTTTTACTGAACAGTTTTTTCAAGTTTTTGTGATTTTCTCCATAAAAAAAAAAAAACACTGACGAATTTCATTAAATTTGGTACACTAACTGTAAAATTTATTGTTAATTTTGATTTTAGTAAGAGAAAGTTGTGCGAGTGTTTCAAACCAGATTTTTTTTTTTATGTTCTTGTGAGAAACTAGAAATACTTTGTGGACTGCGCCATATTCTTAACATTAAGGATAGCTAAGAGGGATCACATTCCTGAAGGTTATTACACATCGATTTATTATTTTCAAATATTTGAGATGACCTTAAATTTGTTTACAATTTCGTTAAGTATAAAAGCTTGAACGGGAAGTCCGACAACTCCAAAAACACTATCTTATATAAAAAGAATATATATGAAGTAAAAAAAAACTACTGACTATATATATCCATTTAATATGATACGTGCGAATTATGATTTGCGAAGATCTCCCATTATTTATCATTAAACTATTTTTGTGCAATCATATACATATTTGCGATAAATTGAAATAGTTATTCTCAGATAATTTTAATCATAGAAATAGAGAAACTAACATAATTTATATTCAGCATTAACAGAGTTGCCAACCTCTTTCTGCGCTTAATACATTATATAACGATCATTGAAGACGTGCAGTGAAAGTATTATATACACTCCATAGAATTATAACAGTTAATACTCGGGAATATTCATTTCAGTAAGTGAGTGTAGAAAAAAAAAAAAAAATCTGGTGTGAATCACACACACAACTTCCCGCTTTCTCCAGTTCTCAAAATTATAATTGACAAATTTTATAGCTTGTGTACCAAATAAATTCAAATACGATGAAAACTGAAAAAACCGTTCAGTAAAAGCGCACTTCCGGTTAACTAATTTCCTTGAAACTCTGAATTTTGGCCATCCATTTATTTCTAATTAATTTTGTTTGGATGATAGAATTGTATAATCAACTATGATAGCACTTTAGAGCAAAATATAACATAATCCCCTCCCCTAAAAGTGCCCTTAAATGAATTTTCCTAGAGAAATGTTTCAAATAAAAGTTGTAGCGCTTTGTATGTGTAGTTGATATACCAAGTTTAAAAAAAATCATCGGAGCCATTTTTGAAAAAAATCGCCAAAAAGTAAAAAAAAAAACAAGTAAAGTGGTACTTCCGGTTGAGGAATTTTGACAGATGACCCAATGTCAGATGCAATGGTGATACCTAAACGGAATATTAAGTTTCAACTTCCTAAGGTTTTTCGTTTTTGAGCTATGCTGTTCAAATACACACACAAAAACCACTTTTTTGGATTCAGGGTACCTCAAAACCGATATTTCCGGTAAAAACTCGATATCGAAAATTTGACACGATTACAATACTTCCTCTTTACTAGGAGTAAGAGAAAGTAAAAAATCTGGTGTGAAACACGCATCAGAATTTCTCTTACTCTTCTTGTTAATACAATTACATACAGCCAATGCCAATTCTTTTTTACTTTCTCTTACTCCTAGTAAGAGAAAGTATTGTAATCGTGTCAAATTTTCGATATCGAGTTTTCACCGGAAATATCCGTTTTGAAATCCCCTAAGAGCTACAACTTTTATTTGAAACATTTCTCCAGGAAAATGCATTTAAGGGCACTTTTGGGGGGAGGGGTGGGGTTAGGTTTTCATCTAAAGTGCTATTTCAGTTAATTAGATAATTCTGTCATCTAAATAATGTTAATTAGAATTAAATATGTTGTTGAAATTCCGAGTTTGAAAAAAAATCGGTTAACCGGAAGTGCGTTTACTTTATCACTTTACTAAATGATTTTTTTCTCTTTTTTGCAATTTTCGCAATTTTATATATAAACTAAGCATGCAAAGAGCTACAACTTTTATTTGAAACATTTCTCTGGGAAAATTTATTTTAGAGCACTTTTAGGGGAGGTGTGGGGTTATATTTTTTTGTAAAGTGCCATCACAGTTGATTATACAAATCTATCATCCAAACAAAATTAATTAGAAATAAATACATGGCCAAAATTCCGAATTTCAAGAAAATTAGTAAACCGGAAATGCGCTTTTACTGAACAATTTTTTTTTCAGTTTTCGACGAATCTCTCTTAAATTTGATACATAAACTATAATAAAAGCTGTCAATTACACAAAAGTTGTGTGAGTGTTTCACACCAGATTTTTTTTTTTTTACTTCAAATTATTGGTCATTTGTCATTATCACATAATATGGTGGGAGGACAAAGTGCGCCCCACAACATAGAACAAACCCCATATATTTAAAATTTAATAAAAGTGATAAATTTATATTTGTGCAGGTCAGCATTCCATGTTTGAAGCATTGTATTGTAAATCGTTTAGAAGATAATACTGAAGGATACATAGGAACTGTTTTTGTAAAGTTGCATTTCCTGTTAATCGAGTTTCTTTAAATTTGGTATTCCAGCTATGCTTCGATGTTTTTATAAGAAAGCTTAACGTTACTCCAGAAACACCCCTTTCCTCCACAAAAAAAAACACAATTTTCTCGAGAAAATGTTTCAAATAAAAGTGAATACGTATTTATGTATGTACGTAAGTTTAAAGAAAATCAATAGAGCTATTTTCTAGGAAAATCACGTAAAACTGGAAAAAAAAAAAAAAAAATCAGTTAGGTGACTCTTCCGGTTAATGGATTTTGCCCGCAACATTCGTGTCAGATCCGGTAGTAAGCACCTAAACGGAAGCTAAGTTTCAGTATTCCGTCTTTTCCTTTTTGAAATATTTTGTTCACATACATACAAACACACACAGAAAGATCATTCGCTGAAAAAAGTTTTCATACTCAACGAACCACAAAACATATATTTCCGATAAATACTTGACACGATCGTAATATTTACATAGAAATATATCATGAAAATGAGCGAATAAACTTGAAATCAATAGATGAATACAAAAGAAGAGTTCCAAGAAAATCCTTTTATGGTGTTTTTGAGGAAGTTGAAACTGTCCGCTACCGTTTATTGTGTGTTAAATCTACATACTTATTAGGGTGGGGTTATGTCGGCTCTGTATAATAATTAAAAAAGTATAAATAAATAAATACTAAGTAAATGTTTCAAAGTTTCATGAAAATTAATTTTAAATTGTAATTAAATTTGCATTAAGTGCAAGCATGTCGTATGAATAGTTTTTTCACACCAGATTTTTAAACAATTATTTAGTGCCAATCCTTCTGATAACAAATTGAATATTTATAAAAATAAAAACACCCCTATCAACGACGGGTACGATACTTTGCTAAGAGATATTATAAAAAAACAATATAAAGGGAATTATAATTATAAAAAAAAAGTACCCACATGATTCCATAGAATGAGAGAAATGTTAAAAAATGAATTAATCCAATCATAAAGTTGAAATACTTATTAAGTATATAAATAAAAAAATTAAAAAAAAAAAATCACTAAAACTAAATATAAACAAAAGTAGCCAGAAAATATAACCGTCACACACACTGTAAGAACTATAAGTATAGACTGAACACTATAGTGGAAGAAGCAGCAAAATAAAGTATAGAAACAGGGGGGGAAACAGTGTACTTAAAATGGAGGACTGAAATAAACCACACACACATACACATACACACACACACACACACACACAAAATACAGTAGAGAAGATGGAACAGACGTGGCAATACTCTTTACCAGACAAGGGGGTAGCGTATAGAAGGAAGAGGCTTGCAGCCGGCAAGCACCACCCAATAAACAAGAGAATGAGACAAGAAACCAACCAACCCCTGGGTAAGTCAAACCATAACGAGTGAGAGAGGGAATATTGCTCACACTCTATCTATATCTGATGGGGGGGGAATGGAAGGAATCTTCACCCCTTATAACACTCCTCCGCTGCTGGTTTTTCACAGTTAGTGGTAGATCAGTGACAGACGTACAGGCTGGACGATATCGATTATTAGAACTAGCGGGGGAATAGACAGTGTGCAACACTTGTCCTACTCTTGTTATGCTTTTCTATATATTGGTAGCATAGCTGTGTGACTCCCCGATGACGTGGCACTCGCTTAATATAAATATAGGTAAGAGAGTAAGAGAGAACAAAACCGGAAGTTAACGTTTTACTAAACTATTATTACCTCGACCAAAGGATTTCAAATTTTAATGTCGCGACTTTCTTGAGAACGATTGCTCAGGACTCCAGAAAAATATACGTTGAATACTTGCTTGTATTATTTAAAATGCATACATTATTTTTTTGAGGCGAAATCCCAGACAGACTGAGAATTTTAATACAATTTAATACTGTTAATTGCCCAAAACAAAAATCTGGTGTGAAACACTCACACGATCTTCTCTTACCAACAATTTACACCCTTATAAATGACAACTTAATTTCAAATTTCTAGTTCTCTTGTTATGGTGGAAGATTTCTTCTCGACCGTTCTTATATGAAGGAAAATAGGTTGATCACACTATTCACTGTGATGTTGTGATGTTCTCCACTTTTTATTTTCCAAATTTATACGTAAGTTTTTAAGTTTGTTATGTTTTGAAGATTATTTAATAGTTTTTTTTATGCTTGAAAAAGACAATATATATTTGTCAAAACGTTGGCAAGAATTTAAGTTTTCTTATTTTTTAAAAAAGACCGAATCTCACAATCCTTTTCCTTCTTTTATTATATGTATGGTTGTCTTTAATGTTATTTCAAGGGGGTGTATCCAGACTTAATAAAACCACATTTTTTTGAGAAAAGCCTTAAAAATTTCCCAACAAAACTGGATAGGTCTCTAATATTCATAATCAGTATATCAAATTTAATGAAATCCGTCGGAGTTTTAATGGAAAAAAATCATACAATCCTGAAAAACTGTACAGTACAAACACATCCGGTCATTCCGAGTTTTTTTATCCAACTCAGAATTTTGGCAACATCATTAATTCTAATTAATATTATTTAAATGAAAAGGAGATCCACATAATAAACTAAATTAGCAGTTTAGAGTAAAACATAACCCCCCCCACCTTCCACCAAAAAGCCCGCTTTATATGAATTTTCCCAGAGAACTGGTAAGAGCTACAAATAAAAGTTGTAGCTCTTAATATGTATAATTGCTATATCAAGTTTAAAGAAAATCGTTGGAGTCCTTTTTTTTAAGAATACCGCAAAACAAGTGAAAAAAAATTCATTCAGGAAAGTGGTACTTTTGGGTGAGAAATTGTGACTTCCGGTTGATTAATTTAGGTATCGGCGGATCCCATGGTGATACCTAAACGGAATGCCAAGTTTTGACAGTCTCTACGATTTTATGCCGTTCCCTATACATAGTAATAGTCACATACATACACACACACACACACACACACACACATACACATCATTTGCTAACAACTATGTTTTTTGGACACTTGGGACCTCAAAACGTGTATTTCCAGTGGAAACTTGATATCGGAAATTTGACACGATTACAAAATTTCCTAAACACTCAAAACGACTTTCTCATAACTGCTGTTAATACTATTAGATTAAAAAAATAACAATGTTTATTTGAACATCAAATTTGACTCATTCGACCTATTATAAATATAGAGATGGTGGTGGGCGCCTACTACTAATCCCATACATTTGAAATTTAACCTACAAATTCCACAGAAGTCCCTAAAATAATTTTTTCACAATAAAATGTTAGAGATAAAAGTGATAGGTTTATATCTGTGCAACTAAAAATTCTAAGTTTTCGAAAAAAATCGAAAAATTCAAAAATCTATTCTGTAAAGTAGTACTTCCGGTTAACGATTTTTTTTTTTTTACAAATTTGGAATTTTAGTAATGCTTCTAATGTATACTATATTATATTGGTGGTAGAATCATTCATTGTACTGAAGTGGTACTTTAGAGCAAATGTTGAGAAAAACTTTGACCTCAAAACCCTCCGGAAATCCGGAAATAAACTATTCCGAGAAAATATTTCAAATAAAAGTGAAGTGGGTATTTATATACGAGGTGTGTAAATTAAGTAATGAGACTGATTTTCTAGTGTTCGATCTGGCAACACTGGAGACGCGGCGCATGCGTGGTAGGGCAAGTAAATATCTGATACATGTCCAGTGCAAATTTGAAAATGCTAGATTTGTTGCACTGTCCGTAGTGACTTTTTTGTGAGCAAGGTTTTTTCAGTGCGTTTTAAAACTGAGTGACATCAATTACGAGCAACGTTGTGCTATCAGGTTTTGCTTCAGACTTGGGCACAAGGCAACGGAAACGTTTGAAAAACTGTGCCAGGCCAATGGAGACAATGTTTTGTCGAGAGCACAGGTTTTTAGGTGATTTAAGTCGTTTGCAGAAGGAAGGGAATCAATTGAAGACGAGCCTCGCAGCGGAAGGCCTTCATCTTCTTAATTTTCGTAAGACATAGATTCCACGAGACACTTTACCCATGACATTATTAACTTGATCTGTCCAGTTCAGTTTTGAATCTATGAGAATGCCTAAGAAATTGATAGCTTTTTCAGCCCCACCATAATTTCCTAATTTGATAGAAATCTCTTTAATTTTATCCTGGTTTAAACTTAGCTTATTAGCAGCACACCAATCGAATATAGATTTAATGCAATTATTAACGGATGTGTTATCTGATTTCTAACCTGTACAAGATCATCGGCATATAAATATGGCATAATTTTATCATCGTTATCAAACATTGCCGGTAGATCGTTAATGTAAACCAAGAATAGTAGAGGTCCCATAATAGACCCTTGGGGCACACCATACTTGAGCTGCAGTAGAGAAGAGTACTTACCGCCTTTATACACCGCTGCCAATCTATTCGACAAATAGGAAGACATAAATTTGACTGCCAAATCATTAAACTCATACCACTTTAATTTTCCTAATAATATGTCATGAGAAACGGTATCAAAGGCCTTGGATAAATCAAACAACTTGATCAACAGCGAATCCGCGTTTTCCAAGGCTCCGTGGCTCCATTTCACAAAATCTTTAAGGGCATTAATAGTTCCTCGCCCAGTTCTGAATCCAAACTGTCTAGCAGATAATAACCCATTTGTCTCAAAGTAATCCTGTGTTTGCTTGTATAACAACTTTTCAAAAACCTTCGAAACCACAGGAATTAGAGAAACTGGGATCGTAATGAAATTTCTAAATTGAGTTCTCATCTCAAATACATATGTGTGATCCCCTGAATACATAAAAGGACGGATTTAGTCCAATTCTATGCAAGTGTGCACCACTAAGAAAATCATGACCAGTACTTTTTTTTCCTGGATTTTTTTAATGTCCACAACAGCTATGGTCCTTTGCACCTGTTTCTAATTTGTAAGGACTCATCCGGGATGCACATCCATACCCACCAGTCTAACAATTTCTACAGCAAACCCACAATCTAGTCTAATCATATTGCTCTACTCCCTTATATTACTTATAAAATAAATACCTATACACAAGACACCAGCAAACAACTAAACACATTGTAGTGGAAGAACGAAATGGAAAAATAATAGTTTTGGAAAATAGTTTAGTAAAATAATTTTGTGAAAATTAGCTAGTTCAAATAGTGTATTTTAGTGATGGGGATAGAGTCAGGTACTACAATCTAGGTCAATGCAAACCAAGAGACAAAGGGCAAGAAACAGTCAGGGTAAAACAATAAAACTCCCTCCAGACATACCAGCATTATTTGAAAGGATTTGAACTATGAAGAGAAGATATTCCTTCAAGACAGTCTGAAATAGATATTCAAGCCAGAACACTTGCTTCGGGAATCGCTCTCTTAAACTGAACTCTAAAACATCTGATTTATTAAGATATAGTTGTGATATTGTAAAGTACTTTAATTTGCTTAGAGAATAATATATTTATTTTAAAAAACAGTGGTGCTCTCTTGATTATTACCAATACTTCTCACTTAAACGTATATACTTACAAGCCCCTTTACTAAACCGCTCGTGCTACACAGAACGGAATACACAGAAGCCACTATAACACAACATATGAACCAGATGAACCTCCCTAAGATATTCATTCGAAAGTCTTATTGCTATTACCCTCATTGTCTCCTAATACATCTGTAAGAATGGTCGGTAAACTTACTTTTCCCCGCGCGTTTACATATATCAAACAGTCCAGTAGAATATGCGGGACAGTTAATGCCGTATTGCAAGCGCTGCATACCGGCTGAGGTTCTCTGCGGAATATGTGGCTGTGTGTCAACATGGTTTGACCGAGTCTCATTCTCGCTAGGACAACTTCTTCTCGCCGAGATTCTTGATTTGAGGTTGACCATTTCTTTGTGGTACCCTTGATATTCCTTAGTTTATTTGACAGCTGGACTGATTGCCATTCCTTTTTCCAGTTGGAAAGATTTTGTTTTTTTAGAAAAACTTTCCAATCGACTGACCAGTACTGAATTTAATGTTGGCAGTTTAATTATGTTTAGAAAATAATTAAAAAACACCACTTTATGTTCATGAAGACAAAAAAAAAAAAAAAAACTAAAAAATTTAAAACATTTCATAAATAATTCTAAAATGAAAGTAGATTGAAAAATTAAATTAAAAAGAAAAAAGAATCCTGGAATATTTACGTAAAGAAAATTCCAACTAAATTAAATACAGGATAAAGGAAACTCACTGAAAGCAAGACGAGATAAAAAAAAATCAGAACGAAATCTGATGCCAAATTCCTCCTTATATTCCTACGTATTGGAATTCTTTAATTTGCATTGTTTTTCAACATATAAATAAGGGTGAATATTTTATTTTACCAGTTGTTTCGGGACTTTAACCAGTAAAGAATTGTATATAAATCTAGCCCAATATTTAGATTGTCAGCTTTATTTACTTAAAGCTGAGGAAATATTACATTTTACAATTTAGTGGAACCGTATAACTTACTGAACTTCTAAACAAAAGTGTTAAATCTATAGGTATATTTGTGATTAGTTGCCAAGTTAAAAAACTTCTGTTAAGAGATTTATTTTTAAAAAATCGCAAAAAATGGGGGGGGGGGGAATTAGTAAAGTTTATAGTAAAGTCGCACTTTTCCTTTCGGTCAACTTATTTTCATCAAACTCGAAAGTTTGGAAATTTTCTTAACTATACAGGGTGTGCCAGATTCAACTCGCCATGAACTTGGGGAGATGGTTCTACCTACACTTTATTTGTGACAAAAATGTTTATATAAACCATGGTCCGGAATTTCAATCCTTTTTTTCGGAAATTGCATAGTTTATAATTTTTAATATTTCACTTTTTTCACTAAAGGGAATCCTCCGACATATCATACAGGTTGTTCCTATTGTGCATCCATTCCCATTTTAGACACTGACACTGCCACATTTATTTACAACAGATTTCATTCCAGAATTCAATCTCACTCTAAACCCTTTAGGCCTTTGGATGCCAGGGCATGTTGGCATGAGATGGCCGACGATCTGGCAAGGAAAGGTGCTGCATCTCCATTAAATGGGCCTGAACCATTTTGTGTGTTCAGACTCGCCTAGAGGAACTCAAGAAGGAGGTCTCAACACTGGTATTCCCTCCCAGGACTGAGGCAGGCAAAGATCTGCTTGGGGAATTATAACCCAGTATAATGGATGTGTTAGGTGGAGAGAATTTAGGTCTGGTTGATGAAATAAGAAGACGGAGTTAACTCTGGTTAACTATGTATAGAATAATAAAGAGACACAGTCTGCCTGGACTTTACAATAGAGAATGGTTATGGTAGTGTGGTATGAAAATGACACGAAGTGACTGGCGAGATAATGAACTATAGTGAACTATATTGAACTGAATCTCTCTGGACTGTCCGTCGCTGTGTTTATATAGTTTCTCCCATTCCAGTCCGAGAGAGTGGTTGCGTTTGTTTCTCTTCTCTTTACTCTCATTGGTTGCTGTTACACCCAGGAAGGTTGAAAGCATGCCATCGGCCTCAGTAAGAATAAGCTCCACATTCTTACAGGTTTCATCACGGGACATTGTAGACTCAAGGGACACCTGACCATGCTGAGCTTGAAGAGTGATAGCATTTGCAGATTCTGTGCGGAGATAGAGGAGACTCCAATACGTCTCCTAACGGACTGCGATGCTGCCCTTCAGAGAAGATTCAGGGAACTTGGGTAGTTACCAGGAAGAGGAGGGGGAACATATCCTCCCTAGGGCCCTCCAGAATATTAAGATTTCTTAGGGATTTTAACCTGCTGAGGGAGCTATAGGCTATCTACAGCATCGAAGGGCATAGCACAATAGACACGGTATAGGTCGCAGTGCACCCCGCTCCAAACTTTTAACCCAGACACTTTTCCTCTCAGACCCTCCAAGGAAACACAGTATATCGCTTAAAGCTTAATTGCTCCGCGACCTCACCTTTACTTAATCATCACTAAATGATTACCATTTAAGAACACCACGCCACATTTTCTATCATAATAGCTCATTTATTGGGTTGTAACTGAATGCAGTTGTAAATTTCACATACATAAACAAAAAAAAGATAGAAGCTAAGGTTTTTTTCTTTTTTTTGACCGGAAGGCGTTTACAAAAAATTAAAAAAGCTGAATAAAAAATAGTCTTCCTGCTCTCCTGTGAAACCGTGATTCTGGACATAGAACAGAATAGAGAAGTGGAAGTGTTGCCTCCTCCCTCACACACAGTCATTGCTGGACCCAGAAGGATCTATTGTGATATACTTCGGTCAACTTATGTTAACCATTTGGCTCGGCGCATGTTCTCAAGTCTGGTGCTGACAAAGCAGGCCCTCGCAATGGCAGAGGAAATTTAGCGGTACCTCTACGTCTGCAGTGATATCGTGGTAGTTCAACTCCATAGCTCGCTCATATAATGGGGTTGCTGAGGAGAGAAATTAGGTTTGATTGAATGAACGAGATATGAAGACACTAATATAATGTAGCTAAGTTTACACTAACTGCACTGGACTTTAATGTAAATGATAATGAATGGTGAGAGTAAAGATATGATACGATGCGATGTACAATTGTATGGTTGTATCTGATAGATATCCTTAGATAGATTCCCACTGGCTTATATACACAGGTTCTCCCACTCTAGCCTGCCTAAGTCAGAGAGTAGTCTCTCTTAACCAGAGAGGGTCTCTCTTCTCTCTGCTTGGTTTCATTATCTTTGCGGTACCATTATACTCATATACTTCCTATTTATATGCTGACGAGTCAACAACCCACCTCATACTTGATACCAAGTTGAGCAGTTATACCATAGGTTTCTGTGAGGTTCCTCTAATGAACTATTTTCAACTTCTACAGTTTTGTTATAATCGCTACGATATTAAAAATTGCTTTTTCCAGTATCTGGAACCTCAAATTATGTGAAAAAGCAATTTTGAAACTTTGACACGCTGCTTGCCTCTTTATAGCAAGCAATAAGAACTATATAAAAATAGCAGTGAACTTAAAAATAAGCATAAATATAAATGCGAATTTTCATTCAATTTTCAGCATGCTTGAAAAAAAATACAAAAATAAATTTTGCACATCAAAGCAATACATTTAAACTTATTAATTAAAAAGACTTCAGTCTATGCTTTCGTATCTCAAAAAAAAAAAACAGTCTATTTATGCAAGTCAGTTTGCTTTCAGACCTGATGTTACATTAATGAATTATAAGACGTAACATTGGATTTTCCACATCTAACTGGCGCCAATCCTCTATAACCGTCTAAATTAGGAAATTAACAAAAAAGAAACAAAATTCACTTTGGAATTGTTCCAAACTTGTAACGCATCTATAAATAATTTGTAAAAGACTTATTTTTTTCGTACATAGATTTCTTTACCCATAATTCAATGCAATATACCAATTTTAATATATAAATAAAAATCAATAATTTAATTTCAAGTACAGTAACTATTATTAAGTGTTGAATTTAAAATTAATTATATGTCAAATATTGTGACGCAAATAGAAAAAAATAAATATGCAAACTATCCAGGCAAGTATGAATACAAAATAATTAGTTATTTAAATTTGAAAAAAATTAATAAGTTAAAAAAATTTAATTATTTAATAAATTAATATTTTTTTTTTTTTTATTCACAAACTATAGATGAAGATGTGAAAGTGATTATATATTGTGATCAGACTGGATTTAGTAGTAGGAAAGTAGCAGTTAAAGATGCTCATTGGGGGGGTCCGGGACAGGGCTTTTTTTAGTGAGATGTTGCTGTGTCTTTCACGGACCTCTCACAGGTATCTGGTTAGATCCCTTACAGAGCACTGTGGTTTAAGGTGGACAACTCTTTAAGGAGACTGCTCTACTATGTAATGGGGCTCCTGCCGGATCCATGTTGTAGAATCTGTGAAAGAGAGGAGGAAACACCCATCCAACTTATGACAAGATTGCCTGGGTTTTGTGGAAATTAGGTTCAGAACCGTTGGCCGGAACCGGATGTCTATGGAAGAGCTTAGGCTATTTCCCCTTAAGGATAGTGTCTCCGATTTGTACGGACTGCGGTGAATCTTACATGGATTAGACCTGGTCTGGATATTTGTTCTAGACCCGGTTTGTTGTTGTTTTACTTGGGATAGCTATATGGGCACAGGGGGTATTATAATGGATGTGTTGCATGGAGAGAATTGGTTTTGTTTGATGAGTCAAAAATAAGACTTGGTTAACACTGGTTAACTGCTATATTAATAAATAGCCACAGACTGCCTGGACTTTTACAATGGATTAATGTTAAGAGGGGTATGAGAATGACACTAAGCGATGTACTGAACTGATTTCCACTGTGTTTCATGGACTGTCCGTCGCTATATTTATACAGCTTCTCCCACTATCCCACTCCAGTCCGAGGGAGTGGTTGAGCTTCTCTTGCTCTCTGTGGTTGCTGAGTTTCTCTTGCTGTTACAAAGGGGCTTTGGATAGCCGAGAGTTTGGTCCCTCCCCACAGGCAAATAATAATAATAAGGGGATACTTCTACGTAATGGAGATCATGCGAGACCATTTTTGTAGAGTTTGTGAAACAGAGAAAGAAATAAATACCCATCCAACTTATAGGACAGACTGCTGTAGTTGTAAGGAAATTTAGGTTCAGGATCTTTGATCTTGAGGAACGGAATTTCTGTGGAGAAAAGATAAGGCTATTTCCCCCATTAAGATTATGATCTGACTTGTTCTCGGACTGTGGTGAATTTTAGGGGGGGGGGGGAAGTAAGACCCGGGCCTTGATTTTTTTAGTCTAGCCCGGTTAGTTGTTGTTTTTCTTTGGTATAGCTATATGGGCCAAGGGAGTGCTTATGATAGCGTAAGGTTTGGTATCTCCTCATAGACGGATAATAATAGGAACTGTCCAAGATGATGAATTCATTATTTTGCTTACAAATAAATTATTTTTCTCTGTCATTAATGCTTATAAAAGTAATGAAAGCATAAAATCCATTGTTATTTTCCTTAATTTCATTGTTGAAAAATTTGTTTGCCAAAGAAAGGAAAAAAAAAAAAAAATTAGTAGAATTACGTATAAAGAAGTTTATGAACACTTGTTCTGTCCCATTGTTTATTATGTTTAATAAAAGAATTAAACAATTATATTAATTAAATAGATATTAATCTTTCATTTTATTTATAAAGCGTTAAAAATTAATTTATTAGATATAAAACAATAGACTTCAATGAAACCAGAATTTAAAAAAATAACATTTAAAGTTTTCACATCAATGAACACCGATTATCGAAATGGAGCCTAAACAAATAAAAATTACTTAAATAATCTGTCAGCCTCAAAGCCAACTTACTAAAGTATAATACCCACACATACACACTAAAAATAGAATGATAAATTTGAAAACCAACGGTTTTTTTTTTCTTTACCCCCCCTACAAAAAACTTGACTTCGCTTACACCTATTTAAATAAAAAAATTACTTCTTCTATAATTATTTATTTATTTATTTTTTTTTAAGGAGTATTTATTTTTATATACCATATGTGTGAGGGGGGTATACTGTGTAAAAGAAAAAAACTTTAAAGCTAGATGAGTGTAAAAATTTCCAGTTGAATTATTATAATCATCAAAGACAAGATAATATATATATATGTATTGAAAGAAAATTTTGTCAAAAGTACAGATAAGGTCATCCCCGGTCATCGATTAATCCCAGGTAATGACCTAGACAACAATAATACCTTGACCTGTTGTACCACAAATAATTTTTGCAATCACTCTATAGTGAAAATACTCTTCTTATATTATTTAATTCATAAAAATAATTATAAATATATCTATTGGGTATTCCAATAATTTCGTACAAATTTTACCTACAAGTGGAATTTGATTCATGAAAAAGTAACAAACTTCTATGTAAATATCGTAAACTTAATAAGAGTAATTTAGTATTTATTATACTGTAATGACATGGCAAGGTCATAGCAATGTCAAACCTTCAAAACACATAACAAAAAGAAAGAATAATTTATAACTAGTTGCCTAGCCGGCCGCTGACTTCAAGACAAGGCCGCGGCCAAACAAACAAAACCAACGGTCAATACTTTACATCAAAGCAAGCACCGATAAGTTGGCCACTAACCTAAATCGCTGGTCACCGAACTAACCAAGGTCGCACACTAGGACAGATATCTTGGTGTGAGTGTTGCTAACACTAATATATAAACTTCGCCCCATTGGAAGAGGGGATGATTATACTTCAGTACGTCTTCAAGATCATTATACGAGCAGCAGTTCCGCGTCCCTATACAGGTTTTATTTATACTTATTTCCTTAGTTGTGCATCTTAGTTCATTTATTTTAATCATTCTAAATTATTAGTTATTTATCTCCTATTTATTTCTAAGTATTTCTTGTTAATAGTTACCATTCCTCACGTTTAAATTATTGTACAAATACAGTCTATTTTTATAAAGTCAGTATTAGTAATTCGAGCACCAACTTCCAAAAATCTCTAAACTAACTTCCGCCCTCTTCAAGACATCTACTACATACCTCAGGAATCACAATAAACGATTCCACTACACTAGGAATAAAATAAAGTAAATATGTTTTTAACGAACTATATTTTATGTGAACAAAATATTTGAAAAATGAAGAAAATAAAAAAATCTGGTGTGAAACAATCACACAACTTTCTCTTACTCCAGTTCTCAAAATTATAATTGACAAATTTTATAGTTTGTGTACCAAATTTAATGAAATCGTCGAAAACTGAAAAAAA